>VXBC01008942.1:84911-98101 GCA_013399945.1 Ploceus nigricollis | reverse complement strand
AAAAAAAAAAAAAAAAAAAGGCTTTTGGATAGTGCTGCCACCAGAAAAGGGAAGGAAAATAACCTAATTAGCATCAAATCCTCACCCCAAGCACCAGAGCTACATTGTAAGAGAATGTTAGGAAAATTAGGGTGAGAAAGAAGAAATTAAGGATGCATTTTAAAATGTGCTCTGCTTTCTACTTGAGGTGGCTGAGAGTGGGAGTGAGTATCAGGACAGGCAGACAGCTTGTTAGGAAGTGAATTAATGATGGGAATGTTTCCCTGGTAAAGAGGCGGGCACGGATCAGGCCAGACGGGTGATGTGAGGGGCAGCAGGGACTGGAATTTTCCCCACTTCGAGAGGGATTCAGGCAGGAGAAGCTCTGCCCTCCAGCACATGAAGATCAGAGAATCCCAGAATGGTTTGGGTTAGAAGGGACCTTATGGATCATCTCATAAGGGCAGGGACACCTTCCACTAGACCGGGTTGCTCCACCCTGGCCTTGGACACTTCCAGGGATGGGGCAGCCACAGCTTCTCTGAGACATCCATTCCAGGGCCTCCCCACCTCACAGGGAAGAACTTCCCCCGATATCTGCCCTTCTCACGGGATCACTCCAGGCTGCACACACCCCTCCCCCCGGCAGGCTCACGCACCCAGGCCTGGTCGATGTCCCTCCTGATGTCAGCCACGATGTGGGCGCTGTCCCCGCGGGCCAGCACGGCGTCCAGGGAGTGCTGCTGGATGGGCTGGAGCAGGCGGGCGGGGTGGGCCAGCCGCAGCAGCCGCGCCCTGCAGCCGGCCAGCCGCTCCACCAGGTTATCCACGGCCACGTTGGACGGGGCACAGCACAGCACCTGCCGGGGACAAACACGGCCTTGGCACCGCTGAGGGCACCCAGAGGCTGCAGCAGGGGGTGTCCAAGCAGGAGGGAGCAGAGGGAGGGAGACCAGCGTGCTTCTGTGGGGAATAAAGCACTGGCATCAGCACAGGTAATTCCCTCCTTGCCTTCAGCACTTCTGTAGGGTCCTCGGTGACTCCCACACCTGAGCTCTGTCAGCACCTCCTTGGAGCTGCTGGGGAAGTCCCTGGTCCCTGCAAGCCAAGCCAGGCTCTGGATTAGCACAAATCCAACAGGAGCTGCTCCAGCTGCCACAAAGCCCAGCAAATTAATCATAGAAACCTGGAATGGTTTGGGTGGGACCTTAAAGCCCATCTGGTACCACCCTGCCATGGGCAGGGACACCTTCCACTAATCCAGATTGCTCCAAGCTCCATCCAACCTGGATGGATGGACAGCCTGGCCTTGGACACTTCCAGGGATGGGGCAGCCACAGCTTCTCTGGGCAACCTGTGCCAGGGCCCCACCACCCTCTCAGGGAAGGATTTCTTCCCAATATCCAACCTAAATTTCCCCTCTGCCCATTTGAAGCCATTTCCCCTTGTGGTACCACCCCAGTTCCTGATGAAGAATCCCTGTAAAGATTCCCTGTAGGCCCCTCCCATGNTGCTCCAAGCTCCATCCAACCTGGATGGATGGACAGCCTGGCCTTGGACACTTCCAGGGATGGGGCAGCCACAGCTTCTCTGGGCAACCTGTGCCAGGGCCCCACCACCCTCACAGGGAAGGATTTCTTCCCAATATCCAACCTAAATTTCCCCTCTGCCCATTTGAAGCGATTTCCCCTTGTGGTACCACCCCAGTTGCTGATGAAGAATCCCTGTAAAGATTCCCTGTAGGCCCCTCCCATGACTGGAAGGCTGCTCTGAGGTCTTCACACAAGGAGAGGTGGTCACTGGTGGCCACCTGAGGTGGTCCCTGTCACCACAGCCCTGGCAGTGAGCCTCACCTTCAGGCCCTGCTGCACAGCCTGCAGGATGATCTCCACCAGGGTCGTGGTTTTCCCCGTGCCCGGAGGCCCGTGGATGATGGCGAGCTCCCTCTGAGCCAGGGAGAAGGACACAGCTTCCCTCTGAGACTCATCCAGGGAGGCATTGAAGAACTCCAGAGGCTCTGAGGAGACAGCAGGAGAGTCACTGGGACCTCAGCCCCAGCTGGGAAGAGGCTGAGAAGCACAAATCCAGAAATACATGGCGCTCTCTGCAGCTGGCCCAAACCCATTTGATAATGAGGAGAACCTTGGGAGGAAAGCACTGAGGGGGCTGGAAGACCCCAGAAGGTAAAAATAAACTTTTTATGTTTCCAAAACAAACAGGCTCCCTCCCCATCCTGCATCCATGCTTCCCCATCCCCTCCCCAGCCCTGATACTTGGCCTTCAGCCAGTGAGTGGTGGAATTCCCAGAATTTAAGAGGCATTTAGCTGCTCCAGCATCAAACAGGTGGGTTTTCCTGGCTCTGGAGGGAGCTCTGGGATTGTTTTGCAGGAGAACTAGCATCTTTAGTGAAATCTTCAGTGAAAATTGGGGAGGAAGTAGCAGATCTGGCAAACAAATCCCTGCCAGTGAACAAACTCAATGCAGCACCAGTGAAAAAGCAGAAAAACCTACAAAGTCTGTGAGCAGAACAGAGCAGCCCTGTGGTGGTCAGCCAAGACTTGAAGGGAATGAAGGCAGGAAAAGGTACAAAGAGCAATTTAAATGATAAAACTAAAATTAGTTTCTGCTTTAATAAGGGAGGAAAAAAGAGAAAAGAATATGCAAATCACATTAGAAGAGAATTGGTTTCACTGCAGAGACTGAATTCTCAAAAGCTGCTTTTTAACCTCCCAGATTTATCTCATTTAGGCCCAAATTTATTCTCATCCCCCCCCCAGTCCTAATGCTAATCTCCCTGTTCATTATGGGAGTTAATTACAGCAGGGATGATGACTCATTACACCGAGGTTTCCCGAAAATAACGTTCCCACAAAAGCTTATATAAGACACATCTCTGGGCATCCTTCCCTGCTGGGCATCATGTGCTTCATCCTCCCCTTTGCATTAAGGGCTGGATTAAAAACATGGGAGTTTCTTCTGGTTTTAGACAGGTGAACCTGTGTGTGGCCTGTGGCTTTTGAAGCAGCACCACGAAATGAGGTTAAACAAAAGATACTCATTGAGAAGGTGATGATGAAGAGAAAAATGGGGCTGAAGGTGCTTTTTGCTGTCACTCTGCCTCTTGTTTGGTTTATATGCAGATTTTGGGTGAGTGTGTTAATGACTAAGAGAAAACCAGGAAGCATCCCATGGGCTGGGGAAAAAGCAAGAATAGCTTCAAACCTGAGAGGCTTTTCCCACAGTGAGCAACAGCTGGGATGTGGGAGTCATTGATGCTTCCTTGCTCAAGGATGAGCAAAGGAACTTCTCCAGGCCTGTGCCCACCCTCATCCCTCTCAACCACACGCTGCCAGGAGCTGCTGTGTGGGAAGGCTGGCAGTGTGCCTCTCCTGGGCTGGCCACACTGGTGGGGAGGAGGGAAGAGCCTCTTATGGGAGGGATGCTGTGGCTCCTCCAAACTCTTCTCCCTGCAGCAGCTGGGCTCTAGGAATCCTCACCTGAAGAAACTCCTGGAATGTGTCTTGCTGGTGGCCAGGTAATTGTGCCCTGATGCACAACTCCATTTATTAGAGTTGAAATCCAAATTTCCTTGGCCATCCAGAGTGGTGCCCCAACATCCCCAGGAACTGAGATGCTCTTCTGCACAGTTCCAGCAGCTCTGGTGAGGCAGTGGGTTGGGGGGGTGATATCCAAGCCCAGGAAAGGGGTCTTTGCACCAAAAATGGACAGAAACAGCCCTTCCTGGGAGGAAGAGCCCAGGTTTTTCAGAGCTGGAAGCCCTTTCCAAGGTATATTTCTGACCAAGAGCAATTCAGACCCCCATCCCCAGCAGCTCCTCCCTGGTACAACCTCACTGCAGCCAATGCTGCTGGACAAAATCCAGCTGGGTACTTCAGCCTGGATCAGAACTTCCCCTGTTCTCCAGAGGAAGTATCTGGCAGCTGAGTTGTCTGGACTGCTTAGTCTTCCCCAAGAATCTCAGAGGCCTCTGCATTGCCCCTGTGATGACACAGGTGTCACAGGGCAGAGGGATGAGGAGCACTTCAGGTTCTTTTTTGCAAGTGACTTGTGCCAAAAAGCCCAGAAAGTCTTGCTGGAAATCCCTGGTGCTTCCCCAGTGCTCTGCTGCCAGGTTGGCTTTTTCTGGGGACATTCCTGCCTTTTCACTGGGATTGCTTCTTTCCCTTTACAAATGTTTTGACAGCCAGGGGCAGAGTTGGACACAAGCCAGACCTTCTGGAGCCAGGAATAAAAATGATCATTCCTGATTTTCTCCAGCTCAAGAGCACAGGAGAGAGCTGGCAGCTATCATCTGCACAGGTAAAGCAGAACCTGCTTTCCAAAGGGAAAAGGGACATGTCCCTCTTGGATGGCCAGGAGCACAGCAAGCAGAACAATGCTGGCCTCTGCTGGCAAGAAAAGCCTCTCCACTCCCCCACCATTCCCAAAATGTAGGGGTGCAGGGATCCCACATGGATGCTGGGAGCAGGGGAAGATTGTTTGGAGGAGATTTCAGGTGTGGAAGCTCCAGCAGGGCCACGGGTGCAGATCAAAGTGGAAGGGACACAAGGAGGGCATTTTTGATGGGTGAGCACCTAGATTCTGCTTCCCAGGGAGTCTGATAAGGGCAGAATTCCTGCTCAGTTCAGAGCCTGCCCTTTCTGGAAAAATTGTTCTCCCACTTGGAACCTACCTGGAGGCAGCAAGGTGAGGTGTGGAAGTGCTTTGTGCCAGTCCCAATCTTTGCTGCAGATCCCAGCTACCCACTGGAGATCCCTTCCTCTCCTTTTGGCTATTCCTTAAGCTGTTCTTCCCACAGCCTGTCCCATGTTTTTGTCTTATGCCAAGGGTATTTATTGTTGCATATTTAAGTGTTTTGAAAGGACTTGGGCTTTGATGTGCTGTGTTGGGCTGCTGCTGTCTGGTAATTAATTACTGAAATGCACAGCGGTGTCAGAACCCACCTACAAGATTCCCTGATTGAAAAATTGGGATTCTCATCTTGTCCCCAGGGGAAAAAAAAAAAAATCAGATTCAGGCTTCTGCTGCTGCACATTGCACCTGCTGGAGTGGATTTTGCCCTGTCTCCCACCTGTGGCTCCCTGGTTTCTGAGGGAAGCGAGCTCGTCTCAGTGTTGACACAGATGTGTGTCTAGACAGCCAATTTCAGGAGCTGTCCAGGGCTTATTGACTCAGCCTGCTCTTGATGGGTTTGTTTGAAACCAGGTGATAGATAGGATGAGACAGATCCCCAAAGAAACCAGGCTAATGGATGCTTTGTCATGGAAGGAGAGGCTGTGACATGGAAAAGCTGCCTGAGTGCTGGGAAGTTTGTCTGGCAGAGCCCTTCAGCTCAGGGCAGGCTTATTCCAAGTTATTATCCCTTAATTCCTGCCTGGTACAACATCTCTCTAGCTGGGGAGAAAGCAGCTCTGAAGGGAGGAGGTAACTGCAAGGCCTTTGAGTTCACATTGCACCTCCTCTGTCTGTCTAACATGGCTCAATCTATCCATCAATATTCCCAGTGCTGAGCAGATGGAAAATTCATCTCTGCCCAGCCTGGCACAGCTGAGTGATGTGGTGAAAAGGAGCTTTCCTTCATTAGAGGCAGTTCTGCTCCCTCAGGGGTAAAAGCACTGTTGAGGAAAGTTGACTGATTAAAATTTAATTCTTTTATTTAATATTAAAACCTTGAGTGCACCAAGGTCCCCAGGCAGCCAAAGGGCTAAAAGGTTTGACTCAGACTGGGATCAGTGCTTAGAGAAATGGGGATAGGACTCATTAACACCCATTTTTTGTCCCTGGCACATCCTATCAGAAGTCAAGCCTGGCTGGAGGGAATGGGAGAGAGGCAAACCATGGTGGGCAGCCAAATCCAGGAATCCAAGGAAGACAAACAGTGCAGGGAGCCATGGAGGGGAGGAAAAGGAGCAGAACCCTGGCAGGGATGGATGGCACGAGTCGGGAGAGCAGCCCTGAGCTCTGCACATGGCTTAGACACAGCCCAGCCCACCCTCAGCCCTCATTCCTGACTTTTGCATCCTTCCCTCCTGTCAAGGGATAAGATCCATTAGCAGGTGCTGATATCTGACACAGCTGCTGATCAGAGGCTTTGCTCTCCCCAAAAGGTGAAGCTGTCTAATAACTTCATCTTTGTTTCCTCCAAAGAAGCACAACAGAGTGGACACCACTTATACCCAAGTTTTTGTCAAGGTTCTTTCCATGAGGAAAGTGTGCCCAGGATAGACCAGTATGAACAATGCTACCAGTTGCAGCACCACTGATGGCTCTCATTGAACACAGGAGCAAAGGGGCTGCATGTATGGATAAAAACAGGGATCAGAGCTATTTGTGTTCC
Organism: Ploceus nigricollis; assembly: GCA_013399945.1. NCBI lineage: Eukaryota > Metazoa > Chordata > Aves > Passeriformes > Ploceidae > Ploceus > Ploceus nigricollis. The sequence continues at coordinate 91,763 of VXBC01008942.1, read as the reverse complement.
TGTGGGCAATTCCCAAGGATGCCCATCAAGCCTGATAAAAAAGGATCCTTACTTGTTTCAGGGAATGCCCTGGGAGCAGAGGCAAAGAAGAGGACGTCGATCAGGTCGGAAGCTGGGCCACCCCGGTACTGCTTGAGTGCAGTTAGAGCTCTGCCAAAGAAGGGAAGATCCAGGTTACAGGCACAGCAGGAATTCTTTGGAGACTCCCAAGAGTCCAGAGACAGGCTGTGAGTAAGGACTGAACTACTCCAAAGCTGAACAACGTTACTCCACAAGACTAATCCCACACAATTTCTGCATCTCACAACCCTTGCACACACATCCCTGTGCTGGTCAGGCTTCCACTTCCCATTGTCCCTGTTTGGTACAGCCAAATGTGCTTTTTTGGGATGTTTATCCAGCAAGGAGCTGTTCAGTCCTCCTGCCAGGATGGAAAAGGCCCTACACAGAACCCAGAGTGTTCCAGAGGTGATGCAATGGGACCAAAACACAGCCTGGAGAGGGAAAGGGAAGAGCAGGACCAGCCAGCAGGTGCGTAAACTGAGGCTGTTGTGAGGCTCTAGAATGACAAATCCAAACTGGGAAGGGACTGGGAAGAGCTTTTCCAGACTAAACTTGGCACTCCTCATCCTGCTGGGCCCGGGTGAGCCCTCACCTTTTGAGCCTGTTGTAGGTGACGTCGTTGGCCAGCTTGAGCAGGCGGAAGGAGCGCTCGTGGTCCACAGCCAGCTCCCCATCCCGGGGCTCCTCCAGGGCCACCGTCACTGCCTTGGGGGTGACACGTGTCACCACGCCCGTGCACAGCGGGTCCCCCTGCCCAGCCGACTCATAGAGCCCCACGATGTCCCCTGCAAAGGTTGGAAGGGAGAGAGTGAGGTGGGGCAAATGTGTCACTGTCCAGAGAAGCTGTGGCTGCCCCATCCCTGGAAGTGTCCAAGGCCAGGCTTGGAGCAACTTGGGCTAGTGGAAGTGTCCCTGCTCATGGCAGAGGGTGGGACTGGATGGGCTTTAAGGTCTTTTCCAACCCAAACCATTCTAGGACTGTATGATCTCTTTCTTTGGAAAGACAGGAGTGTCACTGACCAGGCCCAAAGCTGTTGGAGGGCAGCTCGGTGTCCGAATCCCACTTCCTGGGCTGGAACGTCACGAGGAGACGCCCGTAGAGGCCGGTTCTCTGGCTGCTGACCTGGAGCTTGAGCAAGCAGACGCCTCTCCGCTGCAATTCCTTCAGGGAGACGCTCTCCTGCCATGCCCTGGGAACCACACACAGGTGGGAACAGCACGGGGTGAGGCTGAGGGTCACAGCTCCAGGGGACAGAGTGGAATGATCTTATCCTGGCTTCTGGCACCTCCATCCTCCTGGCTGGGTAAGGGTCTATACCCCCAACAAGGGCATCTAAGAGGGTCACTTGGTCCTGTGGGGGCGAGCCCAGCAGGATTCCCCATGGATCAGAGCCCCGTGGGGTGGGGTTCCTATAGGCGTGGGCTGGTTAGAACGGTGGGACTCCAGCAGCGTTCCCACCGGTGACAGGAGGGTTTCCTAGAGGTGACAGGGGGTCCCAGGGGAGGATCTCTCAGGGTTTCCATAGGTGACAGCGGGTCCTAGCTGAGGGTCCCTCNGAGCGGGGACCGGGAACAGGGACAGGGAACAGGGACAGGGAACAATCTCTGCCCCTGCCGCTGGGAGGGAAAGCAAGGAGGAAGGAAGGAGCTCTGCCTGCTGCTGGGAAGTGGAGAAGAAAGAAAAGGAAGAGGCTCTGATTGCTGCTGGAAAGGAAGGATGGATGGATGGATGGATGGATGCATGCACTGGGCTATTGCTGCTGCTCGGGGAAAAGGAAGGAAGAATGGATGCATGCATGCACTGGGCTATTGCTGCTGCTCGGGGAAAAGGAAGGAAGGAAGGAGCCCTGCCTGCTGTTGGGAAGGAAGGGAAAATGCTCTGTCTGCTGCTGGGATGGAGGGAAGGAAGGGAGGAGAGGAGGGAGCTCTGCCTGCTGCTTCTGGGAAGGAAAGAAGGAACGAAGGGAGATGCTCTGCCAGCTGCTGGGAGGAAGGAAGGATGGAAGGGCTGTGCTCTGCCAGCTGCTGGGATGGAAGGCGGGAAGGAAGGAGGGTGACAATAGGTCAGGGTCCCCACTGCTGCCTCTTGGCCCCTCGGTATCCCTGCCCTGCACCTGCAGGATGAGCCCTGGAGCTCTTCCCAGAGGCGGAAGGGATCCGGGTCTTTCCCAGCATCAGCCTCGGAGCAGCCCGAAAGCCGGGGAGCATTAACAAAAAGGAGAATTAGCTTTACACAGTTCTTTGCACCTTGGCATAAACCCTTCAGCAAAATCCAAGGGATGGGAGGGAGTAAGGACTTCGCTGATCTCCTTCCGGGGCTGGGAAGAGGCTGCCCAGGGAGATGCTGGAGTTCCCATCCCTGGAGATGTCCCAGGAGTGCCTGGACGTGGTACTCGGTGCTCTGGGCTGGGTGACAACGTGTTGACCAGTCACAGGTTGGACTCGATGGTCTGGGAGGACTTTTCCAGCCTGAATGATTCTGGAATTCTGCAAAAGCCCAGCAGCTGCTGCCTGTGTTTAATTCTCTTTTTTCTCCCTTTCAGCCTCGCTGCTTTGGGCTGCGGTCCGGCACCGGAGTTCCCAGAGCTCATCCCCACAGCCAGGGTAATGTCACACATCCGTCACTTTGCCTCTTCCCCCCTGGAATGCTGGCCTGCTTCAGCAGGCTGGGGAGGGCAGCTGGTTTTCCTCTGGGAAGGAGACTTGGCTGCCCCTTGGTCACTCTGTCACTTCCCAATGTTTTGGGCTCTGCCTGCCTTCAGTCACCTTTCCCAAAAGGATGCTTCCCTTCATTTTTTGGGTTTTTTTTTGGTCACATCCCTGGAAATGTTCAAGACCTTGTTGAACAGGGCTTGGAGCAATCTGGTCTGGTGGAAATTGTCCCTGCCTTGGGTTGTGACTGGATGAGCTTTAACATCCCTTCCAAGGCAAACCATTCAGGAATCCTGTGATACCTCTTCCCATGGCACCTTCAGGCTTTGCTTTTTCCAGCCCTTTGGGACCTCTCGTTGTGCCTTTATTCCATTCCCTGTGCCGGGATCTCCTGCAGGACTGAGCTGCTGCTGGCTGTGACCAGGAGGGGACACTGCAGGAGCAGAGAATTCCTGCCGGGGAGGATGGCAGGATGTACTGTTCCCTCTTCCTGCTCATCCTCCAGGATCAGAGATCCTTGGATCTCCGCCTGGGTGATGCAGCACCCAAAATCCTCACTAAACCCTGTGAGGCCTGTGGCCATGTACTCACAGGTGCTTGCAGTTCCTGTTGAATTAAAGCCCTTTGGGATGTTTGGCTCGGGGTTACACAGTAAATCAATCATTGCAAAGGATTTTGAGTCCATTTCGGTTTTTTTTCCTCTACATCTCATGTTTATTCCTGAATATTTTATGCATTTGGTGCATCCTCTGTTGCTTAGGCAAAAGTGTGGATTTCTGCATGCAGGGAAACCTGAACTGCCCACTGCTGAGGGGATGGTATTTGCTTTTTATTTTGGGATGGTATTTGCAAAATCTACTAAATTTTCAGATTTCAGAAACCACGACCTTTCATGTTCATCTCGTGGAGTTTTCAAATCTCCCTCCTCTTTACATCTAAGATGGCTTCTGTGCTATTGTAGATTCTTGCCTAATGGTTAACTGTAATCTGATGCCTTTTGGTTGGGTGTTTGTGAGTAATATCCATTTCTACTCCATCTCCTTTTTCCTTCTTTCCTCTCCCTGTTTTCCATCTCTTGGCAGTATCTGTTTGCTGCAGTGAATTTTACCTTGTCCTTCACAGACTTGTTGCCAAAACTTCCCTGACTTCGCCCCCATGGCCTGAAGTGAAACTTCCAGATCCAGTGGAAGAAGCCAAGTATCATGCAGGTAAAGGTCTCAGATCTGGTCTTCCAGCACTGCCTTGAGGCCTGATTGAGCATGAAAGTCTTCAGTTGGAAGTTTGAGTTCTTCACTTCTTTTTTTTTAAATTTAATTTCTCGCGTGTTTTAGTGTCACTGGAATTCTGCTCCAGCTGCTCTCCAGGTTTGGGAGATTTGGGTACAATGGGATTTCTCCTTAGTTCAGGGCAGCTTGTCACGCTCCCAGAGGAACCTTACTTGATGTGATGCATGGCATGAAACAATATATTAAAAAATTAAAGCATGAGAGAAGCATTTTGGGCAGGAGAAACGAGTTATTTTCCATTCACTGGCTAAATCAAAGCCAGCAGGAGCAGTTGGATGGTGGGCACACAGAGAGCTGATGTATTTTGGTGCATGAAACAGAACATCCAGCCAGCAGGAGCAGTTGGATGGTGGGCACAGGACAGACCTGCAGAGGTGGGACACAGCATGACAGAACATTGGGGGTCGTGTCCCTGTCCCCTCAGCTTGTCAGGACTGCTGGGTGAGAGGAAACAGCCTCAAGCTGTGCCAGGGAAGAGTCACGTTGGACATCAGGAGGAATTTCTTCCTGGAAAGGGCTGTCAGGCACTGGAAGGGGCTGCCCAGGGAGGTTTGGAGTCCCCACCCCTGGGGATGTCCAAGGAATGACTGGACCTGGCACTGAGTGCTCTGGGCTGGGTGACAAGGTTGACAAGAAGAGCTGAGCTCACCTTCCTGCAGATGTGCCCCATCACGTGGCTGGAGTGTGTCCCTAACTGAGGGATGTGCTTGGGAGAGAGCCTCCTGCTCCACGTCTCCTGCTGGCCTGTTTTGATCCTGCTTTTTCTCTGCTCCACGATGAAAAGTCAAGTATCAATAATCACTCAGGTGACAGATGGGTGCCTGTCCCTGTGTGTGAAATAACCCAGCAGTGAACCACAAACTGCTCCCTGCCAGCCCTGCGGGGAGCAGGGTCCCGTCCTCAGGGATTGGTGCCATCCTGCTCCCGTGCCATTGCCTCCTGCTGCTGCTGAGCATTGCATCCTTATCTCCTGGCTGTGCTTATCCAAAGGGAACAGCAGTGGGAGCTTTTCAGTTCTGCCTCCTGCCTCCTGCTGGCCGTGGAAACAGCCCCGGATATTTTAGGATGGGTCTCTCCACATGGTGCTGAGATCCAAGCCAGCAATCACTTGATGTTTCCTGGCACTGGAGGTGTTGGAAGAGTTATCAACAACTCTATGCTGGTGGGAATTGCAGCAGCTCCTGCCCTGCAAATAATTTGTGTTCCTACCTCTACCTTTAAGTTTGAATCCTAGGGCTTGAAGCTTGGACCTTTTCTGAGCGTTCCTGTAAGGATTGGGTTGGGTTTGCCTGGCTGCTGGATTCCTGTCTGTCCCAAAGGGATGTTCTGTTTGCATTCCAAGAAAAAAGCAGACATGATTCAGCCACTTTTTAATGTGTTTTTCTGAGCAGCTCAGGAGGGTGGGAAGCTGCTGTTTGGCAGTGGGATGGTGTCAGGTAGCAACACCTTTTGGTGTTCCCATAAAAACTGGGGTTGGATTCACTGCCCAGGAAGCTGATCACAGGGAATGGCGTTTGTCCATGTGCAGGACCTGGTCTCTGGGATCTGTCCTGCTCCTGGCAGCACTCTGCATGCATGTGGGAAGAGGTTTTTCTGGGAAAGAGCAAGGGACTATCTTGTACTTGCTGCAGGTACAAGTTTTGGAGCCAGGCTTTGCCAGGTGCTGGAAGCCTCTTCTCTGGTACTTTGCCAAGCTCTTCCTGATGTTCCTGTGTGCCTTAGGCACCACTCAGAGCCCTGGGCTGTCTGCATATGACTTGGAAATGGAGGGAATTTCCTCCAAAGAGGGTGCATGGACAAGCTCTTTTCTGAAATGCTTTATATCCAAGTACAGTATATTTTGGGATGCCTGAGGAATGGGCTGAGAGTCAGCAGTGTAGAGAAGCTGCACAGTGTATACAAGATGTTTACTTATGTGTGGCTTTGCCAGCACCTAAAATACAAATAAATCATTAATTTTAAGAAAGGGAGGCTCACACATCTGGGAAGCAGCACTGCTGTTGATCCTTGCTCAAAGATTCCGAGGAGATCAGAGTGCTGGGGGGAGAGCAGGGTGGCTGGGTGAGTTTTCCCAGCCCTTCCCAGCTCTCTGGGTGTGCTGCCCTGACCCTGGCCCGCTGTTTGCCAGCAGAAGTGGTGCGGAAGGTGAACGGGCTGATCTCGGCGGGGCAGTACGGGCGCCTCTTCGCCGTCGTCCACTTCGCCAGCAAGCAGTGGAAAATCACCAGTGAGGACCTCATCATGATGGACAATGTCCTGGAGGCTGAGTGTGGAGACCGAATCCGGATGGAGAAGGTGAAAAAGCCAGAGCAGGTTCCCTGCAAACGTTCCTGGAGGCAAAACCCATCACTGGTTTTAACGCCACGTCCCAAAGTGCTCCCAGGGGTCTCCCACCTTCATTCCAGCCCTTTGTTTTGTTCCAATTGTCTTAGATTTTTTCCAGTTTCAGATGTTCTTGTGATTTCTGTTCAACAGGGCTGGAGTGAGTCTTGCCAGACTCTGTGGGGAGACAGATTTTTGTTGTCCTAACTCCTTCCAAAAAAAGAAAATGACAGTTGTTGTTTCCAGAGCCGGCAGCGAAAGCCTGTGTTTGCCTTTAGACTCCAGCACCCGGGATCACAGAATCATTTAGGCTGGAAAAGACCTCTAAGATCATCGAGTCCAACCTCTTAATTCCTTGCAGGTCTCCCAGAGGGATTGTAAACTCCTCAGGGCTCTGCAAGATCCTTATCGTGCTGGGCCGGGTGGAGGCAGAGGGATGGGGCACGGAGGGGAGAACTGCCAAGATCCAATTAATATCTTTATCCTCAGCCTTGGACAACCAGCAGGGACTTGCAGAGGCTCATTAATC
>VXBC01008942.1:57992-83820 GCA_013399945.1 Ploceus nigricollis | reverse complement strand
TGTGCTGCCCTGACCCTGGCCCGCTGTTTGCCAGCAGAAGTGGTGCGGAAGGTGAACGGGCTGATCTCGGCGGGGCAGTACGGGCGCCTCTTCGCCGTCGTCCACTTCGCCAGCAAGCAGTGGAAAATCACCAGTGAGGACCTCATCATGATGGACAATGTCCTGGAGGCTGAGTGTGGAGACCGAATCCGGATGGAGAAGGTGAAAAAGCCAGAGCAGGTTCCCTGCAAACGTACCTGGAGGCAAAACCCATCACTGGTTTTAACGCCACGTCCCAAAGTGCTCCCAGGGGTCTCCCACCTTCATTCCAGCCCTTTGTTTTGTTCCAATTGTCTTAGATTTTTTCCAGTTTCAGATGTTCTTGTGATTTCTGTTCAACAGGGCTGGAGTGAGTCTTGCCAGACTCTGTGGGGAGACAGATTTTTGTTGTCCTAACTCCTTCCAAAAAAAGAAAATGACAGTTGTTGTTTCCAGAGCCGGCAGCGAAAGCCTGTGTTTGCCTTTAGACTCCAGCACCCGGGATCACAGAATCATTTAGGCTGGAAAAGACCTCTAAGATCATCGAGTCCAACCTCTTAATTCCTTGCAGGTCTCCCAGAGGGATTGTAAACTCCTCAGGGCTCTGCAAGATCCTTATCGTGCTGGGCCGGGTGGAGGCAGAGGGATGGGGCACGGAGGGGAGAACTGCCAAGATCCAATTAATATCTTTATCCTCAGCCTTGGACAACCAGCAGGGACTTGCAGAGGCTCATTAATCCAGACTGAAGGGAAATATTATGGAGTGGGATTCTGTTGGCTTCACCTTCGTGTTGTCTGTTAGAGCTAAGCAAGTAATTAAGGAGAGCTGTGGAGTTTTTGTGCTTGTCCATTGCTTTGAATTGCAGTTTTGAAGCAGCTTTTTAGGAATGTCCTCAGCTGTGTCCCACATCCCTGTGTCCAGCAGAGAGGAGGGATTTCTGTGGTGTAGCCGGCTCAGAATGCAAAGGCCTAGATGGGAGTGAAGGAGAAAATTTGCCTGAACACCAGAGCCCTTTGGGGTTTTTTTTCTGTCTAAAACAAAAGCCAGGACTTCTCATGACCATTTCTGTGTGGTTTTTAAGTGCTGCCAGAGGATTGGTGAGGCAGCCCTGGGAGAAGTGGCTCCAGATGTGGCACTTGGGGGACATGGTTTAGGGAAGATTATGGTAGTGCTGGGTTTGATGGCTGGACTCCATGACCTTGAAGGTTTCTTCCAAACTCGATGATTTCAGTGAAATGCAGCCTCTTCCTACTGTATCCTCTCTTATCCTGCCTGTTCCTTTAGATGTGGCTGAAATGCCCCAAAACAGCAGGGGCTGGTGAACCCCCAGATGTTCATTTCTTTATTCCCTATCAGGAGGCCTTACAGAGGAGAATGAGGGAATTGTTTCTCCACTGGGATTTGTAGCAATTGCTGTAAAAATCCAGCAGTTTAGGAGCTGCCATTTGTCCAGATCCCACATGAGGCAGGTTATTCTTCTTCCCTGATTGCTTTCCATATTTTTTTATTGCTGCTGGTAAGCCAGGACAGGGAGGTTCAGTGTGTTCTGATCATGGAGAAAGATACTTCTGCAGCCTGTTGGAGTGGGATGAGCTCTCTGGAAGAGTAATGGCTCTGTCTGCAGCCTATTAGCAGCTTTCCTCACTACCCCTCCAGTTAGTGTCAGGTTTGAAATGTGGGAAGGCCTGGTTTGAAGCAGTTTGACTCCTTTATGGCTGTAGAATTTGAAAGGTCTTGTTTGCATTTCTGCCAGGACAATAAGCAGTGATTTGTGCCTGATTTATTTCCCCCAGGTTTTGCTGGTTGGTGCTGATGACTTCACGCTCATTGGAAGGCCGCTGCTGGGGTAAGATGCTTCATAAAGGAATTATATGACATTTTTGTACTTAATTGTGGCTTCAGGGCTCTGCAGTCCCTGAAACTGGGATTTATCAGCACTAACTTTGATCCCAGGCTTTTGAAAGAATCACCAGTAAAACAGCTCATCAGCCTCTGGTGAGTCTCTGCCACCCCAGTGCTGGGAGGGCAGCAGAGCTCAGCTCTGAGGTAGCTCGTGGGTATTCACCTCAGTGGGATCTTTTCCTCCTTGCACAAACTAGCAGGACATGTTGCTCTTCAACATCTCTACCCTCCTACCCTGATTTTGGTGGTAGTCGTCTTGAAATAAGCCAGAAATCTTTTTCCTTAGTCCCTTAAGTTGGGTTTTTAACCCTTTTCCCTTTGCCACAGACTTACTCCAGCAAGCCTTAACCCTAATTTCAGTGCTCCTAATTTTTCCCTTCCTCTTAATCATGTAATCCAGCAGTCACAGAACTTGGGAGAAGATGATCCCTTGCCACTGCCTCCATCCCACTGCAGTAGGACTTGTACAGAGCCCCTGGTTCCGCTGGATTTTCCTTCCCAAAAGGACAGGGGGTGTGGGCCAGGTGTTACTGCTGGTGGGATTTAGGAGTTATTTGTGCAGTGATAACATGGCTCGAGTGACACTGGTGGTACCTGCCTCGGGTTCCTGTGTTGGACAGGATTTTGGGAGCTGCCAGTCCTTGTAGCAGCACTGGAAGTGGATCTGGAATAGCAGATCATCAGGATTCTCTGAGTTACTGACAGATGTTGCCTGTGGGGAAGGTTTTAGGAAGGGGAAATCTCATTTTTAGGACTAGAAAGGGACTTTTAGTTTTGGGATGTGCCATGTCAGGCAGCTGAGGGGCAGCTTCCTTCCCCAGCTGACCCAGGGGCCCTGGGGTGGTTGTTGGCAGGTCTTTGTGCTGGATTTGGCACGGGGATAGCCAGGAGCTCCAGCACAGGAAGAAAACCAGCTGTTGGCTCCTGCAGGTGCTTTGAGGGTGTGGGAAGTGTTGGCAGCTGCTTGAGGCAGACCAGGCTGCACATCTGGCCTGGCCTCCAGGGCCTTTGGCTGAAGGGAATCAGGGGGAGGAGGAAGAGGCTGGCCAGGAAGAATGAAGGCTGAGGGGGAGATGCCACCACCCCCTGAGCTGCAGGGAACCACCCAAATCCCAGCTCTCCGATACAGGATGAGGAAAAGGAGAAGGGGCAAGGGAAAAGGTGTCACCAGCAACGTGCACTGCAGTTCTCTCACAGAATCCCACAGACATTTTGGGGAGGAGAGGAGAGGCTGGATGAGAAGAGAGGCAGTTCTGTGTTCCTGTTGTTGTATAAATAAACACCCAGTGAGTGCTCGCAGCCCGAGCCATTTCACCGGAGCCGCTTCCTGTGGGCTCCCAAACGTGTCCTGTTTGGGACAGCTGGACAGGCTCTGTTCCTCTGGTACCTCCCAGGATGACACTTCTGTAAATCCTAACACACCACATCTGCATGCTGGAGGCTATTCTGGGAGCTTCTGGCTGGCTCCTGCTCTGGAATCTGCTGGGCTCCGTGTTTGTCCAAGCCGCTGCCAGCCCCGGCTGGCACAGGGGCTGGAGCCCTCGTTAGGCGTGAGCACAGGGAAAGTTTGGCTTATTTCTAGACAAAACAGAGCTGATGGGAATTTTCCCTCTAGGAAAGCTCGCTGTTCCTCCTGCTACCTGCCCCTTTTTGCAGTGGAAGTGCCAAAGGCTTTGGACCTGTTCTTGTCCCAGACAGCTGGGCTGGGATTCAGTCCTGCAGGGACTGCCTTGGCAGCTGGAGCTGTGGTCCAAGAGTTATCATTGTGGGCTTCTAGCTTGCCTGGATCATTTTTTCTGCCTCTTGACAGCACCTTTCAGCCCAGCTCAGATCCATGAGGTTCCAGCCTGAGTTTTTCTCACCTCCTGCAAAAATCCAATCCGTGGAACATTTTGCTGCTGAAGGCAGCAGGCCCAGCTGTGTCAGGCTCTGGGAAATGTGTGACCCCCTTCTTATTTTTATGGACATTCCAGTCATACCTAAAACGTTTGATAGAGATTTTTATTTTTTCCTTGGGCTCTGTTTTGCTGAGAACTTGTCCTGCCCACGAGCTCTTCTCCAGCAAGTTGGTTTCTGTTGTGCTTCAGCCTCCTGCCAGCAGTTCCTAGAGCTGAGTCCCACAGAGAACCCATCAGGGCCTTGAATCCAGGAAGTTCAGTCCCAAATTAGTGGTAAACCACGGCTGGAGTGCAGTTTGCTTTCTGGTTTCTCCTCCCTCAGGGTTGCAGGGTTTGTGTGTGGTTCATTGGTGCCGGATCTGGAGCAAATCCTGGAGCTGGGATGTTGGGGTCACACAGTGGTTTTTTAAAATCTGTATTATTTTATATCTCTTTTCTTCTGGGCTGGTCACTAACTGCAGATAAATCAGTTTCCTCCGGGATCCAGTCTCTGATTTAATCACACCCCCAGGGTGGATTTTAAGAGATGGTGGCTGTCTGAAGCCTTTGGCCTCCCAGTGACCTTGCTGGAACAATTTCAGCTGGATGGGCTTCCCCCTCTGCCCCCCTCAAGTGCAGACAGAGCCGTTTGTCAGCAAAATGGTCTTTAAATGTCCTCCTGTGGCAAACTTAACGAGCTTTTAATGGAATTCTGGAGTGCTGTGCATGGAAGAGCAGCTCCTCCTCCTTCCCTGTGGCTGCTGACTAAAAACCCCCTCTCCAAAGCTCCTGTCTGGATCCTGCCTGGGGGTTCTCACCTTCTGAGACCCTTGAAACATATCAAGGTTGATTACAGTTGTTTTAGGAAAACTTAGTGATTTTCTGTCATTTTCCTCAAAATTGTGTTCCCACAGAAGCAGCAGCAGCTTATGGCAAGCCTTGCTAAACGCTGGCTTCAGTGGAAAATTGCTTATGGTTCGTTAAAACAATTAATTAAGAAATTATTGGGAAAGTTATAGCGTTTCCAACAAGGTGAGATTTTCTTCCAGCTGTCTGTGATGCTTTAGAGGAGGAGGAAGGATTTCTTGGTGACCAGGAGCAGGGATGGGCTCATCCTGTGCCAAAACCAAAGCAGGGCACATGAGAGCACCTGGAGGTGCCAGGGGAATTTATCTTGCCTCAATCTTACAAGTTCCTGCAGGTCCCTGTCTCTGCTGCCTGCTCTGATGGAGTGATCTCATCCCTCACATGGCAGGGAAGGTGTGAGCTGTCACATCTCCTGAGCCAGGTACAGCACCTGGAGGCTTTTGGCTGTGCCTGGGCAGGTGGCCCTCCTCCCGTGGAGGATCTGGAATTCCCAGGATGTGTTTTCCCTTTGTCTCTTCTCCCAGAAACCTGCTGCCCAAGAGTAGGACGTTGTGAGAATCAGAAAAGGAGAAACTTCCACAGACACTAAAAAATTTGATCTACAGCCTTAAAAGAAGCTTAGATTGATGTGAAATTACAATATACAGATACTAAACAAAAAAAATCATGAACTTGTATTTCTGTAGTTGTAGGTGAGAATATACCTTAAGTAAGTGAGAAACTGTACTGATAAGACAGTGAAAAGTTTATAATATAAGGGTGTGGTTGTTAAACGTTATAATAAAAACATATGTGTGCTTTTGAGTTAGAAACCCATTGGATAAAAGTGTCTGCAGTGCAGCAGAAGTGAAGGTGGTTCAGTTATAAAAGTAAAACAAACCCAGTGGCAACTGTCTGTTGAGTTAGAAAGTTAATATTATATTACCTTGTAACAAAGAAACTTGTGACTGCTCTTGAGCTACTCCCCTAAAATCTCACGGCCTCTCAGATTGATGTTTATCTGAGCAATAAATCATTCTTAGCTTGAAAACAGTCCCTTCATTTCTAGCAGTGACAATGATAGGACATAAATAACTAAAACCTGGTGCTTCTAACCCTCCTTTTTAAGGAAGGACCTGGTCCGTGTGGAGGCCACGGTGATTGAGAAGACGGAGTCGTGGCCCAAAGTCAACATGCGCTTCTGGAGGAGGCACAACTTCCAGAGGAAGAAAAGTAAGGGGGAAAGGACACACTTCCTTCCCTGCTGGATGTGGGAGGGGAGGTATCCCAGCACAAGGACCTGAAAAAAGGGCTCATTCTCCATGTCCCCAGAGCCCCTCAGGGGCCAGCCCCTCTCCCAGGTGGACCCACAGTTGATTTAATATTCCCTCAGTGTTCCCTAAACTTCCTGGGCAGGAAAGCAATCCCAGTCTCTTCCCAAATCCTTGAACACTGGATGTGTCAGCACAGCTCCCAGCAAGCCCGAACAGGGTCCTGTGCAGGTTTTGGTTGCCAAATGACTCTTCCTTCTCTGAGAGAGGGAAGAATTATGGCTATTTTTATATGGGATGGATGGTAAAACCTTGACCAGGCTGCCCTCTGGGACCTGCTGTCCTTGGCATCCCCATGGAATGCCACTGTCTGCGAGCACAGCCCTCCAGGAGCCCTGGCATGAGGTAGGCACCAGGTATATGCTGTTACCTGATTTTTTTTTTCCCCTTTTCCTTCTTTTTCAGTCATTGCAAACCCCCAGACCGTCCTCCGGATCAACACCATCGAAATCTACCCCTGCTTGTCCTAATTGGGGAGGTGTGCCTGGGAATCATTGCTGCTCCAGGCAGTTGTGGAAATAAAACTGCCTCGGCACTGGAAGTTCTGGACTTGTTGCTGTGGTGGGAAATGGAAATCTCTATGTGCTTTCTTTATAAAATAATGAAATATTTTTTAAACTGTTGCTTCAGCCTTGCTGGTGTTTATTTGCCAGGAGTTTTAAACTACCCAGGATCCATTGCTGGTTGTCCAGCCTTTTTATGCCTAATGGATCTTTTTGCCTCTGCACCTCTCTGAACTTTAGGAATTCAGGAATTCTGGTCATGTAATTCCTGGCACTGTGTGGCTCCAGGGAATATTCTGGGGTAGAGCATGGCCCTCAGCCCGTGGGACTGAAGAGAGCAGTGAAACCAGGTGACTGCAGGGTCTCAGATCTACTCCCAGATCGTGCCAAGGGGTGAAAATCCATTTTAACGATTAGCACTGGGAAGTGGAGCTGAAAAATTCCCCTCTCAAAGGTGAGCTTCAATAAGTTGTGTGTGTGTGTGTGTAAGACCATCAAAATGAGACACTGGTGGCTCAGGAGGGATTTTGTGCCTATTTCAGAGTTGAGTTTTGACCTGCTGAGTGTATTCCATGTCTAGATCGTGGTCTTTTCCCTCTTCTGTAGCTGCACGTTGAGCACTGTCCTTTCCTGAGCAGCACATACAAGGCCAGGTGGATCCAGCTGAGGTCTGCTGGTGTTTCTGGGCTGGATATCCATCAGGAGGAGAGTTTCCTGAAGTTTCCTGGAGTTTCTTGTACTGTGGGGTTCCTAACAGCCACCATGGGAAGGGATAACGGGCCCTGCTCTCCTTGTCACTTCCCTAGGGAGCACCTTGCTTCACATTGGGAGTAAAACCACATTTGTGTGGTGTCCTTTGCACTCCCACCACGGCTCCTCCTGGGACAAAGATTGCCACAACCCTGTGCTGAGGGAAATGGGAGTTTTGTTCCATCCGGAGCTGGCCCTGGCTGTCCAATCTCACAATTCCTTTGGGAGATCACTTCAGACAGCACTGTGGTGGCTATAGCTGCATCTCAGCTTCAGCTGGACAAGGATCCGGGTGCGCCAGGGTTGAGCAGGTTCTTCAGCCACTGGAGACAGCTGGATCTGCAGGGGTGGACTCAGCCCCTCCCCATTTAAGATCCTCTGGCACAAATAGCCCTTGGGCATGCTGCTGTTTCCCTGGCTGAGGTTAAACACAAGAGTTTTTAGCAGCTGATGGAATGTGGAGGCAGAGACAGCCTGGGTCATCGCATCCTTGTTCCCAACCTCTTCCCAACGGAGAGGGTGGGGAGGCCCCTCCAAAAATCATCTCCCACCTCTTCCCCTTCTCCCACAGGTGATTGCAGTTCCATGCTGGGACCAGCAGATCCCGGCAGCAGGCAGAGTGTGCCATGGGCTGGCACAGGGACCACAGCCTCCGGATGCAGACTGTTCCCGGTCCGCAGCGGAAGCGGCGTTGCCAGCCGAAGGAATTGGACTGGAAACCCTCAGTCCCTCTGTGTTTGAGTGCTGGGACTAAGAAACAGCATGTCTTGGCTTCCAGGGGATGTAGCAGGAATGTTCTGTCCTTCCCAAATAGGAAGAAACACTTGGAAATAACATGGGATTCAGGGCTCAGCAATACAGAGGGCAGAGGCTGCTGTGGAGTCAAAGGAAAAGCAAAGGGCTTAAGTTCTGTAAGTCTGATCCCCCAAAAAGCCCTTGGGAATGTAGTTCTGATCCAAGTGAGATACTACACAAAATTAGGGTGGTTTCACAGCATTTTGGGGGGACAAAAATCCAGGAAAAGGGAAAATCCTACCCCTATCAGGAAGCTTTTGGTTTAGGAAGTTTATAATGCAAAATAGGCAGGTTTTGTTGGAATTATTTATTCAGACTGAGGTAAAAAGGGATTATTTTAATGCTTTCTTCAGGAGAATTTGAATCAAAAGCTTTTTGTCATTCCAAGTGGAAGCAGGAATGCCGAGCTCTCAGGGATGAAGTCACAGGTCTCCACGGGGCTTCAGGGGGATGATCCTGGTCACCCTTCCTGGTGCTAAATAGCGCTGAAATAGTTTAAGAGCAGGAATTTCTCAGCAAAACAGGTTTGGGATTTTTTTTCCTTAAGTACTGATTCATGGTGGAAATTTCTCTGCCAGGACCAAACAGATCCGGGTGGAATTTGAGATGCTTTGCCCAGAGCTGAAGATCCACGTGGGTCAGACAAGAAGCAGGCCTGGGCTCCGGCCACCCCTGTGGCGTCTGTCCCCCCCGGGAGGGAGGCTGGAGAGCCGGAGCAGAGGGCATGTGCTGGGAATCGGGAGTGAATTCCAGCGCTGATCCCTGCCCGCTGGCCACAAAGCCGCTGCCTGTGCTGCTCCTGCTGTGCTTTCCAAGAATGCCGGCAGGGCTCGGCGGCAGCAGGACAGCTGGCTCCGCAGCCCTGACATTTCCCATCAGAAGGAAGCCTTGTTTTCTTGCCAGCTGCAAGGTTTGCTTGGGAATAGCTGGCAGGAATGATTCAGGAGGTGCCCTTGCTGCTCCATCGGCTTCCCATGGCGTCCCTTATTTGGGGCAGGAATGCCAAGTGGATCCCTGGCCTTGCTCCTCCCTGGATCCCAGGTGTGTGTCCCCCGAGGCCCCTCCTTGCCCTTCCCTCTCCGGGAGAGGTTGAATCCCTGATTTCTGTGTGCCATGCACTGAGCCCAGCCCTGACCTCCTCCTCTGCTCTTTCAAGAGTGGCCTATGGCACCGGAGTTCCTTTGTGGCTCCAGGTTTTTCCCTCCCCCTTAGCTCCAACTGCTTTTAGGAGCTGCTTTGGAGTGAGGTTTCCATCATTTCAAAGGCTGGTGCTGTTCCAAACCCCTCCCATGCTCTCTGGATGTTGCAGCTTTGAGGGGCTTGGGCTTGTGTTTCACGTAAAATCTTCCTTGTGGTTGAAGGTAAAACAGCCCCACCCTGGTCATCCCACAGGATCGCTTTTTGCAGCGTTTCTGGAGGTTTAAGTTACTTCCATGATGGGATTTGTCTTCCTTCCCTCAGCACAGTGCTCTGTGTTCTAAAGTCAGCTTCCCAAGCAGAGCCATTCCCGCAGCGGGAAGCTTCCCGCCGCGAGGAGCTGTTTGTGGAGTCTGATGGAGCCTGACAGACGGGGTCTGTGGCTGTGTCCTCCTTCCCAGCAGCCAGCTCCTGCAGGAAAACAAAGTGCAGGACACTCTCTTTGGAAGCCACGGGGCAGCAGAGGGATTTAGCGGCTCCGTCAGGACATTTGGATCGCACGCTCTGCCAGCCATGAGCTGCCGGTGTTTATCCAGTGGCAAAGCTCTCGGGACATGTTGTTCAGGCCCTGGGGTGGGAGGGAAGTGCTGTTAATTTGCCCCTTCCCTGTGTTTTTTATCCCTCACAGCTTTGGGAAGTAGTCCTTGAGCTCTGACGTGGAGCCAGATTTGTTTTCTCAGCGTGATCCAGCCGCGTGTCGGAATCCGCTTCAGCGGCAGACAGGAATAGGACATCAGGAAACTCTGTTGGTTGGATTTCTCTTGCACTAGAGGTTTTATTATCTCCTGTGACCTAAAAACCAGCCTTTTATTAAAAAAAAGAAAGGGAACGTGTTCCCAGTGGGTCCGTGTTGATGCAAATCCCACACAGAGAAGTCCGGCTGTGGCTGGCATGCCTGGACATGGGGCCTTTCGTCTGTTTTCCCTCTCCCTGTTTACAGCAAATGGAGAAGCAGCTGGGATCTGTGTCCCTGTGCCTTGTCCTGGATGTGAATGCACAGGTTTCACAGCAGGATTGGTGTCAGAAGGAACAGAGTGAATCAAGGAAGGTGAGGGGCTGAAGGCTGGGAGGACTCTTGGGTGTGCTGGGTTTGCTGCAGCAACCCAAAATATGTTTATGGACAGGGCAGTGTGGCTTTGGTTATATCCTTGGAGGGCATTCCCTGATGGAGCTGTGCAGTAATTAACAAGTGGCAATTAAATGTGGTGGGTGAGCTGGAAAAGGGTGTGAGCCCTTCAAATGGAGGCTTGGGAGAGGAGCTAAGCCTTGGGGAACCAAGGTTTGAGATACCTCAATCATTTTTGAACTGGAGTTGGCTCCTGCATGGATCTGTTGGCATTCCATGCCTTTGGATCGTCTCATGGAGAGAAAAGGTACTGGTGTTATTTTACCTTCCTTTCCTAAGTAAGAAAACACCAATGCCCAGTTTCAGAAGCCCCAAAGTTCAGTTTCTGGGCAGCTCTCAAAACAGCTGACGATCCAGTAGGGAAGTGGTTCAGACCATGGAACAGGATCCCCGATCCAAGGCCTGAGGGATTTGGCTCTTTGCTCTAGGCCAGCTTTTCATTTCAGCTGATTTTTCTGTTTGCAGGGCTGTGATTCATGGGAGCCTCTGGCTTGGTTCCCAGAGCAGGCTCCTTGTGTCTTGAAGGCCCAGCAAGTATGGAAGAGCCTGACCACAAATATTTCACCAGGACACAACATCTCCTGCACCTTTCCCACCCGGCCCTGCTGTGGAGTGCCAGAGGTGGATCATGCAGTGATCACTGGTGATAAAGTCCTGTTTCCACTGTCACCCAGCCAAATATTCCCTGGCAAACGTGGGACGTGGCGCTGAGTGCTCCTGTGGGAACATGCATGTGGTTTCCACCACGCCAAGGAGAGCTGTGCCTGAGGAGCAGGAGTTTCTCCCAGCTGTGCTGTCAGGGACACAAATTCCCCAGCTCCGGGACTCGCACGGACCCTTTTCCTAAAGAATCCAGGGATATATTCTTCTGGAGCAGCTGGTATTGGATTGGAAGGTCATAGTGGTCATGGAGGTGGTGGGAAGGGAGCTGATTTTCCCAAGGTGACATTGGAAGGAAGTCTGTGGCATGAGTGCAGCCATGCTTCCATTTTAATTCCATCCTTCTTGTCCCTTTGTTCCCTCATCCCCAAGAATCCATGTGCTGTTAACACACTCAGAGTTAAGGCAAGTGTGACTGCCCAGCTGCCAGGGCTGTGCTGCCAAGGTGCTGCACCTGAGGTGAGGTGCAGGAACCTGGAGCAGCAGGAATTGTTACTCTGCATTCCCCCAGCCCCTTCCTGCCTTCCAAAGTGCAAGGGTCGATTTTCCATGAAATTTGCCCATTTGTTGTCACACAACTCGCAGGAAAAGGGTTTCCTCTGTGGCTTCTCCCTCGTTTGCCTGGAATCAGGCAATGTATTAAAACTGGTCTTAGAAAGGATCAGGCAAGAAGAGGACTTGATTGCAGACATCTCATTTCCGTAGGAAATGGGGCTAAAAATAGGGAAGGAATGTAACGGAGACTTCTTTTTTTTGATGCCCCCCCGTTCCCCAGCTGGGGATCAGCTTTTGTCCCAAAATCTGTTTATTGCCTCGCTGTTGTTTTCTGGGCCCCAGATGTAGCCATGAGCCTGATTTTTGCCTTTGGAGAAGCCGGAGCAGAGCTGTTTCCAGGGGCTGATGCACAAGGAAGACACACGTGATGGCAAGATGGGTTTCTGGGAGAGGTCTGCTGGCTCTCCAGGCTCTCCACCACAGTCCCTGTGTCATCCAGGGGCTCCCTCCAGCACTGATCCTACTGGCAGCAGCTGTGATCCCGATAACCCTGTGGCTGGTTGAGTGCCGATGTCCCTGTCGGCACCAGGACGTTCCCTTTGGACACCTGATAGGGGCTATAAATACCAGGTGGGTTCATGTTCCCTCAGGCACCGAGTGGCCTGTGCCAAGTCACCCCAGATGGTCAGGCTGAGAGATCCCTGTGCCAGAGAAATGACTGCAGCCTTTGGAAAAGGAACTGAGTCCCCGATGTGGATGTTTGAAGGCTCCACACCCTTGGCCAGGTCCCTTCTCCCAGCTTCTTTTTTTGCAGCACTGGTGTCACCTGGGATCTGCATCCCACGGGTCAGAAGCGTTCTGGGGTCTGATGGAGAGAGTCAAGATGCTGCTGAAGGCGTTGCCAGGCTTGTCCATTCTTCCCAGGATGCCCAAGGCACATCCATGCCAGCTCCAGGTACTGCTCCGAGCTGTTACACGTCCCTGCACACCTGGGTACGCCCTCACGCTGCTGCGTAACAGCCTGGTGGTGCTGCTGCCCCAAAACGCACCAAGTTCAGTTCCAGGCCTGCAGTGGAGTCCTTGCTCTTGCAATATCCATGGGCATTTAGTTGCTGGTTTGTGCTGAGCCAGGATTCACTCCTCGCCCTGCTCGTGGGACAAGGGGGAAGGCCGGGCTAAGCCAGCTCCTCTTGTCTTTACTAACTTGTCTGGTGCACAAACATGGGGACAATGATGATTTCAGGCACGGTTTGGGGGCAGGCAGCACTCTGGCTGTGTTGCTCTGGCTGGGGAGGTGTTGCACCACTTCCCTCTTTCCTCGCTCTTATAGACTCAGGGAATCCCAGGAAGGTTTGGGATGGAAGGGACCCCACAGCCCATCCAGGGCCAGCCCCTGCCATGCACAGGGACACCTTCCATAGCCTAGGTGGCTCCTAGCCCCGTCCAACCGTGGCTTTGCCCCTCTGAGGGGGAGCAGCTTTCCCGGTCCGGGAAGCGCTCCCGGCGCTGCTGCGTGCGGGGAAACTGAGGCACAACTCCCGAACCGCCCCCGGGACGGGATGAGGACCGCCTCCGCTGGCCAGGGAGGAGGAGGAGGAGGAGGAGGGCATCAGCCGGGCCCGCCCGGGGCTGAGCCCAGCCCTGCCCCCGGGGCGGAGCCGGCGGAGCAGCGCCCGGCGGAGCGGGGAGCGGCGGATCCCGGGGCAGCCCGGCCCGGCTCCGGGATGAGCTTCCCGCGGCCCCTGCGCCGCTCCGTGAGCCTCAGCCCGGCCCGCACCCTGCGCCTCGTCGTGCTGGGACAGAGCGCCGTGGGCAAGACAGGTAGGACAGGCTCCCCGGTATCCCCGCGGTGTCCCTCGGTATCCCCCGCATCCCTCCGGCGTCCCCCCAGCGCCTCTCTGGCATCTTCCTGCATCCCTCTGCTATGCCCTGGCACCCCTCTGGCATCGCCCTGGCATCCGCCCAGCATCCTCCCAGTATTCTCCCTCCCGGCCAGAGGGACCAACCTCCCCATGTCCCTTAGGAAGAAGGGACGAGGGACATTCTCCTGGTGCCCCCCCAACCCGTGGGGTTTAAGGGCACTGAGTTTCCTTCCCCTCGAGTTTCCCACAGGGACTCTTTGCACCCGGGCTCGTTCCCCTTGCCCGAGGGGTCCCCGGCTGCGTGGGGACCCGGGGTGGACATTACTGACCAGGAGAACTTTCCTAAAAGCCGGGATTCTCATTGGGTTTTCCCGGGTGTGAGGAGTTCGCTGCTCATTCCCAGCGCCCACAGCAGCTGTGCGGAGCCTCCTCCGCAGCACCGGGCTGTTTTCCTTCAGGAAAACTCCCTTTCCCTGTGCCTTGTTCAGCGCTCTCCGTCTGTGCCTGCTGAGCTGGGGGCTTGGGATACTGTGCTGGGAGCACCTCAGCTCCCTCCTTCACTCCATTCCTTCCTGGGGGTCATCCTTCCCTACTTCCCACTCCTCCATCCCGAGCTGTGAGCACCTGGGGGCAAAGGTGTCCCCTGTAGCACTTGGAGTGACAGGACTGGGGTCGGGCCAGGGAAAATGTGGATCTACATTGCAGTGATCCATGATCCATGCAAAGCCTTGTAGGACACAGCTGTGCTGCCGTGCCCTTGGGGACAGGGAATGTCCTGCCCCTCTGGAAAAGGGAAGGCACCACAGCAGTGGCACCTGTGCTGGGCTGTCGGAGCCGCTGGAATTGTGTTTCCATGGACAGCAAACGGCATTAACAAAAAATCCTAATTCCCTGATTAAACTGAAGGAAGCAACTCCCAGCTCTCCCTGAGCAGTGCTGGAGCACGGGATGGGCTCAGCTCTGGGGTACCCAGAGCCCCGGAGGGGTCCCTGAAGGTGTTTAGCCCCGATGGAGCAGATGGAGCAGATGGGTGTACGGGGTGTACGAAGCCTTTGGCTCGCCCCCACCCCCCCAAACACGTGTGTCTCCCTGCTGCTGGGCATCCCACCCGGCACACAGTGGATTCCTGCCAGCTTTGGGCCCCTCCTGTGGGCAGGTGTGGGGTTTTTGTGCCTCCTCCTTAGGGTGGGATCGTGCCCAGGGTCTTTACAAGTTCCTCCAGTTAGGGTTGGCTGTGTGTGCCTGGCAGCAGCAGGGTTTGTGACAGTGGGACAGTGACACAGGCCATGGAGTTGGGGCACAGGGGGTAATCGATACGTGGCTCGTGCAGAGGAGAGCTGGAGCGTGCCAGGAACAGGGAGCAGCCCCCGGGAATGGCAGGCATGCAGCCCCCCGAGTGTGTCCCTCCCCATCTGTGTCCCCTGGGCACTGTTCCACACGTCCTCCCCTGCCAGGGGACATCGTGTCACCTTCCCCGGGGGCTGTGTCCCAGCTGCTGGGTCCTGCTGCCTGCCAGCCCCTGTGCTGGGGACGAGGACACCTGTCCTGCTGTCCCTGCCCAGCTGGCAGGTGACATCCCAGGTGATGGATCGAGCGTGGGAGAGGCGAGGAAGGAGCCAAGAGCAGCAGCATGATTGCTTCAGCTCCTGTGGGGAGGACGGGGGAGGCAGCTGTGTCCCCAAGGTGGAAGTGGCATCTCTCCTGGCCAGGGTGTGAAGCAGGGGAGGCTGAAGGTGGATTTCATCCCCGAGCTGCCAAGCTCCCATCCTGGCAGGACCCCACTCCGGAGCATCCCCAGGACGAGCTGCTGCAACCGTGGGATACAGAGCCAGGTTGGGAGAGTTGAGGGGTGGGAACAACCAAAGGGTAAATCCCATGTGGGCAGCTGCAAAAGGGAGAAATAACCCTTGATTCTCAGCAGGAGATTGGTTTTTTTTTGGAGCAGTTTGGAAACCTTCAGGATCTGGAGACCCAAGGTCCCAGACCCTCCAAGCAGGGGTGGGTTTGGGTGCAGCCGTGTGGTTTAAGGATCAGGGCTGTGTGAATCAGCAGCGGGGGCTGGAAATCCAGCCCAGCTGGGGCTTGTGCTGTCCTCTGCTGCTGCTCCCCAGCGTAAACTCTGCCATAATCCAGAGCAGAGCTCTGCCTGCAGCACGTGGAGCGAAGATGGATCTGCGCTGGAGCCGTTCCGCAGCGGCACAAACAGGGCAGCACGTGGGCACGCACCCGGTGCTATCCCGAGGTGCCCAGACTGCTTCCGTGGCAGGTAAATCACCCCTTGAGCCCCCACCCCACATTTAAAGCACAATTAACCCCTTCAGCTCTAAGGAAAGCCCTTCCCGAGGTGACTGATGTTCAGGATGGGGAGAAAAAGCTCCTTATAAGGCTGGGTGGCCGCGGCCGCTCCGCCTGCGGCCACTTCCCCCACTGGCAGCTCCCCTCGTGTTCCTGCGCTCCAGCCAATTTTTAATCAATCTAATTGGCTCCTCTTCTCATCCCACACCATGTGCTCCAGCTTTGGGTGGCTGCCTGACATATGACACACAATCAGGTGCTTTCTAGAGACCGAGCCTGCCTCGTCCTGCTCCCCCTGATAACTCCGATGCCTCTTTGAAGGTGCCTGTAGGTGCCTCCTGTGGAATCCCTGGTTATCTCCTCAGAGCAGTTTGGCTAAATTGTCTGCTTTTTTCTTCAAATCCCTTCCCTGCTGTGCAGGTTTTAAACCCAGAGACAGACTGGGGTGCGGGTGAGAGGATGGTGAAGCCCCCAAGGAGGAGCCAAGCAGGTGTGAGAGGCAGAAGAAGTTCCTGTATCCCTCTTTCCCTTTCTGTGGTTATTTAAGCCTGGCCCATGTGAGATGCCACATTCCTGGGATAAACACACAGATCCTGATCAGCTTGGTGTGGGTCTGTGAGGGCAGGACACCGGCAACATCTGCTGGTGGGCAGCTGGGACAAACTGACCCTGGGCTGCAGGGGATAGGGAGCTCCAAGTGTTGCTCCAGCTTGGTGTTGGCTTTTCATTTCCACTTTTGTTTCTGGAGGGGTTTTCATCACATCCTGGTTCTGGTGAGGTTTATCCTCCTGTCACACTCCTGGTCTGTTTTCCTTGCCTCCTCTCCCTCCTGGCTCTGTGCTCCTGCCTAGCTCTTTGGGGGGTTTTTTCTCCCCTGTTTTTTTCCCCTGTTCCACTAATTTCGCTTTCCACTCCTGTTGCCTTTCCAAGCCAGCTCTCAGCCTCTCCACCACCTTTCACTCCCATTTCCATTATCATCATTAACACTTTGAAGGGCTCAAGCACCATTTCCACCCTCTACTGCTGCACTCTCTTCACCCTCCCAACCATAGCTTTGTCCAGAAATTCCCTCTCTAGGCATCAGCGCTGCATTTCCAAAGCACCTTCCTGGAAAATATGTTAGGGCCAAAGGCCCCAGGGAGGGTGCTGCCAGCGATTTGGGCTTTGCCATCTGTAACCAGATGAGGGGGTTTAACTGCCTGAGCTGTGGAATTGCCTGCTGCTGCTGCTCCTTTGCCCTTGCAAGGAGGAAAAATTAGTCCAGAGGACTGACAACTCCAGCAGGGTTCGTTGTGTTTTTTTCCAGCTCTGACCGTACGATTCATCACCAGGAGATTCATTGGAGACTATGACCCAACCCTAGGTAGGAAAACTCCTTTTCCTTGGGGCTGTCCCCATGGCAGAGCCAACTCTGCCCCCAAATTCACCTCTTCTTCCTCCTCAACCAGACAGGCAGCCCATGGGCATCCTGCCACCTCCCTGGGTCCTGCATGCCTTTTTCCCTTTCTGGTGTTATTTAGGCAAAATCTATTGGGATGAGCCATCAGATTGCACAGGGGGGTGCTGCAGGCTCAGTCATGGGGTTATGGAATCATGTAGAGTCATAGGATCACAGAATCATTTAGGTTGGCAAAGACCTCTGAGAGTCCAACCATCAAACCAACAGTTCCTTCTCAGTTCCTCAAATTCCTTCCCAGTCTGCTGGGAGGTGGCTTTTAAGGGACAGGAGGCATCTAAGCCCCTGGAGCTTGTGTACTCCTGAATTCTAGGATTTGGGGTTTGGGGATTTTTTTTGCATTTGGGTTGTTTTTTGAGCACTGAAGCCATGTCCCTGCTGGAATGTCCCAGAAATATCCCCTCCTCCCTCTCTCCTGTGGAGCCCCTCTCCCGCCCTTGTTGCTCCCACGCTTTGGTCACTGCTGCCCTCTCGGCCACCCAGGTGACTGAAGCCACCTGGGCTGTGGCTGCTCCCTGGGGGTTCTCTCACACACCTTCCCTGTGTGTCCTGCCCAGAAATGATCTACAGGCACGTGGCTGTCATCGATGGGGAGATGGTGCACTTCGAGATCCTTGACACCGCCGGACAGGTGAGCTCAGCCAGGAAAACACCGTCAGAGCAGAGCAGCCTGCCAGGGAAGGCAGTCCCTGCTCCTCCACTGGCCTAATTCCTGGTGTCTGGAACATCATGGTGGTTACCTCAGGAAAAGGGTGTTTTGGTGAATTTATGTCTAACCTCAGTGACTGTGTGGCTTCAGGTAAATATTCCCCCATTCCCATGTGGGGCACAGCTGTGCTTCCTGTGCCAGTGGAGCATCCTGGCAGCTCAAGGGAGCACTGATTCCCCCAATATCCATGCCAAGGCAGGGCTGATGGCCATCCCCACCTGCCACACTGCCTAAGCCACCCCATCCCTGCCCTGGGCTGCCGGTGTTACCACCGCTGTCCCTTTCTCTCCTACAGCTCCAGAGGTGTTTCCTGGTGCTGCTTTTATCTATCCAAGGGGTTTGCCTTCAAGGAAGGGGATTCATTGTATTCCATTTCTCTTCATACACTCTCCTGTGGGTGTGTGAGCCCCATCAAAGAGCTGTGCCGGGAAAGCAATTTGGGGCTGCTCCTTCTTGGAGCAGCCTTCATGGAGACGGCGCCCTCGGGAGGTTTGCCGGGGCTGCATCCAGCAGTGCCGGCATTCCAGCGGTGCTAACAGGAGCCCGTGTGCCCCGGCAGGAGGAGGACTCCCTGCAGATCGAGGAGAAGATCAAGTGGGGCGATGGCTTTGCCGTGGTGTACTCGGTGACCGACCGCTGCAGCTTCGACGAGGTGATGCGGCTCTGCTTCCTCATCAACCACCTGCACGCCAGCCCCAAGCGCAGCGGCGCCGCCGAGCAGCCCCCCGTGGTCATCGTGGGCAACAAGAAGGACCTGCAGTTCGACAGGATGGTGTCCACCGAGGACGGGGAGAACCTCTCCAAAGCCCTCAAGATTCCCTTCTACGAGATCTCCACCCGGGACAGCTACGAGGAGCCGGTGGCGGTGTTCAGCAGCCTCTACCAGGAGCTGCTCAGGCAGGGGCACTTCTCCCCGGGCTCCTTCAAGAGGAGGACAGTGTCCAAGCTCATGGAGAAGATTCCCAAAATGCAAGCCAGCTCCACCCTGAACTCCGCGGGCCGGAGCCTCAGCTTTAACTCCTTCAGGGACTACATTCCCGAGTGAGCGCCCGGCTCCAGCCCGGGACGGGGGCGGCTGCTGGGGCTGTGCCGGCTCTCTGGAGGGGAAGGGCAGGAGTGGAGAGGGTGGCACTGGGGTACAAAAGCCTGTGGGTTCTTCTTACAAGGGGCTTTGTGCCAGCAGGGAAGGTTTCCTTCATCCATCTGATCCCTTTGTTCCCTCCTCCCCCTCTGGCATAGCTGAGGTGGCCCCGGTGACTCCAGCGGTGTTGGGACAACCCTTGGAGGGTGGCTCAGCCGTGTTTTGGTGGGGCTCAGACCCAGCACAGGCACGTCTGGGGGGGCTTTGCCCCTCCCCTGAGCTGGCTGGGTGTGTCTGCACTCCAAATCCAGCACCCACCATGCTGGGTGACCCCGAGGGCCGTGCTGGCTCCCGGGCTGGCAGCAGCCATTCCCTGGGGATGGAGCTGCTTCCTCAGCGTGGCTGGTGAGTAAACCCTGCATCCTCGAGCCCTTCCAGCCCATCCAGGCCGTGCTCAGTAGCACGGACACAACGGAGCCGATTCCAGAAGCTGCTTGCAGGTCCCCCTCTGTCTGCCCATCAGCTGCCCTGTTCCCAGAGGGAAAACCACCGTGGCCTGAGGAGTTGTTTTGCACAGGGATGGGGCAGGAAAGGCGTGGGAAGGAGCCAGGCTCGTGGCTCATATTCCTTCCCTCCCTCTGGGTGTTGGGGTGGCTGTGCTGGGACCCTGTGGTGTGACTCCCCTGTCCCCTCTGTTGTGACCGACCCCATTGTCTGCTGCCGTGTCCTGTGACAATAAAAGCTGAGTTCCCAACTGCCTGTGGCACTCCCAGGATAGGTTATTTTAGGGAGCTTAAGGAAAGGAGTGCATGGTGTGGGATCACCCTTAAATGAGGGCTGGGCATCCCCCTTATTGTCCCCCCAAGCCCTCCTGGCTCCCTCCACCCCTAAAAGGATTCCCTGGAGGATCACAGCGTGGGAAGCCACTTATCCCACCTCCCCAGCCTGCTCCAGAACCCACCCAGGCACCCTTTGCCCTCCTACAGCTCCCAGAGGTGTTTCCTGGTGCTGCTTTTATCTATCCAAGGGGTTTGCCTTCAAGGAAGGGAATTCATTGTATTCCATTTCTCTTCATACACCCACATTCTCCTGTGGGGGGAAAAATGAGCCCCATCAAAGAGCTGGGCTGGGAAAGGAATTTGGGGCTGCTCCTTCTCAGCACCTTGATTAAAATCCCAATTTTATTGAATTAAATTTAATTTAGTGAATTAAAATTCGCTCAGGGCTCTGTGTATGGGCAGAGCCCAAATGGGGCTAAAACACCTCAGGGGGCTGGACAAGGAGGGGGGTTTGTTTGTTTTTAGGGGGTTTATGGCATTCCCAAGGGAGTTGAACACTGGGAGCTGGGATAGGGGTTTGTTTTCCAGCAGCTGGGGTGAGTGTTGCTGTGCTGGCTGCAGAAGAGCCAGTTTGGGAAGTGCTGGGATGGGGAGAGAAGAGCTCAGGAGGGATTAAACTCCACTGGGACGCTGAACACACACTTGAGCCTGTCAAATGAAGGATTTGGGTGCCCTCATTCCACATTGCTCAGTTCCAAATATCCCCAAGGCTTGTCCAAGGGGATGGATTTAGCTGGAGCCAGGCACGGCGGAATCCCGCAATATTCAGCAGGAATTATTCCAAGTGATGGATGAGACAGGAGCAGCTCGTGAGCAGGAAGCCAGGCCAGCCCTGGAACAGCATCCCCAGAGCTCCTGGCAATGGAGGAGCACTCGGCACGGCCGGGATCGCTGTCCTGGAGTAACCCCGGCCCTTTTTTATATCCCAAGGAATCCAGAAGGCTCCGTGTGGTCGCTGCCACAGCCACTCACCAGAGCTCCTGGCCCTGCCTGCTATAATTAGCACCAAACCTCGTTAGGAGAGGCAGGGGCAGCTCTTCAGGACTGGTAATTGCTAATTACTGGAAGCCTCTAATGGCTCTCCAGAGGCAGTTTCCTCTCCCTTATAAAGGAAGGTCTTGAGGATGCAGCATTCGTTGGGGTGGGGAGAGGTTTTTTTGGGGGGAATTCTGGGGGGCATAAATCCTAAATTCCTGTGGTGAGAGGTCTGCAGGGGTTGGGCAGGGGAGAAGGAGGAGGAGGAAGAAGATGAGGAAGAAGAGGAAGGTCTAAGCCTTACTTGGAGCAGAACCTGGAGTTTCAGAGCCCCAGGCAGATGAGTCCAAGCCAGATCCTTGGAGCCTCTTGGAGGCACCCGTGGTTCCCTGGGGACGTGGGACCTGCAGCCTCCTCCCTGCCAAGCAGGGCAGTGCCACTAAAACAACACTTCAGGGGGGTTTGGGAATGAGGGCTGGGGTTTGGTTTGCCTTGGAGCCCTCCCAAAAGAGCCACAACTGTCCTTGGGGAGCACCAGGCCTCCGGGCTGCTGCTAGGAACTCTCCCAGGGAACAGGGATGGACGGAGCCCGTGCTGATCTCCTGGGTGGATGTTCCTGTGTGGCTGGGAAATGCCACCTCTCTGGGGACAGGTGAGTGTCCTGAAGGTTGTCCTGCACCTTTCCAGCCTGCGGTGGCTCAGCTCCATGAAGAGAAGCTGAAGAATTTTGGTCTCATCATTATCCAAACAGCATCTCCAGGGCCGGGATTGAATTTGGCAGCAGGCAGGCTGCAAATCTGCTCACCAGATTTCTGGGAAGCTTGGGAGAGGCAGATGAAGCAGAAAGGTCCTTTCCAAGAGCTCCCTCGCTGTGCTCACCCCCAGCAGCTCCCCGGCACGCCAAGCCCCCCGATTATCCCCCTTTGTCCCCTCTGCCAAGGGGTTTCCTGGAAAACCAAAGTCGTGGGCTGAGGTTGTGGGGTGCAGCTGCTCTCTCTTCACAGCCACAGCTTTTATCATCAGTTGTGCCTTGTTTTCATTTTAAAAATAGAGATCTGGGGCTTTTTGAAGGCTTCTCCTGGAGGAGCAGCACATGGATCTGGCCTCACCACAGCCCTGTTCCTGGGAGTGGTGGGGACAGTGGCATTGCCAACAGCCCTTTCCAAGCAGGTGCTGCTTTTGGAGATCCCAAATCAGCACCCTCACCCCCCTCTGAGGGATCTGAGCTCGGAGCAGGAACATTGAGGCTGTCTGGGTGCTGCAACATTCCCTGGATTTAAGGTACCTGGGCTGGGTTTGGAGGTGCAGGGGGGTGAGTGCCCCATGAAGGGGCAGGGGGGACTCCTCTCTGCCCAGATTAAAAATTTTACAGAATATTGTGCATTAGGAACTTGGGTTTGATGTCCCCAGAATATCAGGCTTTGCCTGAAGGGAAAAGGGGGGCAAGGGGCACACAGGGGCTGTTCCCATCCCATCGGAACCAGCCAAAGCTGGCAGCTGGAGCTGGCGACTTTCCAGCTGGAAAATTATCCATCATGGATTATTTCAGGTACTCCAGGCTGCTCCCCAGCCCACCCTCTGCCTAAAATCTGCTGCTTGACGTGAGACCCTCCTGAAAACCTGGATGGGCTGTGGATGGGGTCAAGGAGCTCCCAAATCCAGGCATTCCTGGTTCAGGGCACACAGGTGGGATGGGAAGGGACAATGGTCGCTTCCAAGGGCTGATGCTGTTTATAAGGCCACGTTGTCAGTGCAAGTCCTGCTGCTCGTTTTTTCCTTTATAAATAGCTGTGGAGTTCATGGAAAGCTGGGATTGCTTTCCAGGAGGAAATATGGGCTGAGATTTGGGAATTTAGGAACCAAATCACTCCTTTTGCTTTTTTTTTTTTTTTTTCCCTTTTAAACTGAGCTCAGCTCCAATAAGGAGCCCAAAGCTCTCTAAGGCACGGAGAATTCCAGCACAGCCAAAGGCTTTTGCTGGCCCTGAAAGGCAAGGCTGGGAACTGCAAGGGGAAGGAAAACCCAGGGAGAACAGCCACCATGGCACATTGGCTGGTTTATTCCCAGGATGGATTCTGAAGGTATCTTTTTCCTTTGGATAAACTCTGGGAGGGTAGGAAGATGGGATATCCATGTCCTTCCATGCTGCCAGCTTCAGGGAATCCACTCTGGTTCATCACTGTGTATCCCAGCTTGGAGATACCATGGATAAATGGATAAATGAGAGTTTGGTGTAGGCTTTTGAGGTACTGTGGGATCCATCCCCACAGGGAGAGTTTTGGGGTGAGGCTGCTCCCCACTGAGGAAAATGGAGGAGAAATGCCATGTCCTGGAGGCACTTTGCTACTCCCACCAGTTTTCCTTTGCTCTTGGCCAACCCATACAGCTTTCCTGTATTTTTTTCTTAAATAATAATATTTAAGAAATCCCAAACCAGAAACCTCAGGAGGGTCTGGCTGGGAAGCTGTGGCTGTAATTGCTGGTGCTTAAAGGCTGTAGGAAAATATTGATGGAAAGGGCTGTGCCTTCCCAAGTGCAACCCCACAAAAGTGGAAAATCCCTGTGGCTCTCTGTGCTCTCCCTTTTTCCAGCCAGCCTGAAAGGTGATGACAGAGCTCTTCCTGTAAGTGTGATCCACAGGGTATGCAGTGATGGAAGCCTCTCTTAGGGGACAGTGATCCTAAAGCCCCATGGGAATAACCCTTAGTCCCTATTTTCTGGTGTTTCATCAAAAAGTTTGGCCTCTCAAACTCTGGCTATGGATGCTGGTGAGTTAAATGTGTTTCCAGCCTCCCCCTCCATCCCTTCCCTGGGCATTGTCCACCCATTGTCCACGTCCCACACAGCCCAGCAAACCTGGAGCGTTGGCAAACCCCTCAATCCTGGAATGGTTTGGGTTGGAAGAGGCCTTAAAGCCCATCCAGTTCCAGCTCCCTGCCATGGGAAGGGACACCTGCCACCAGATCAAGGTCCCTCAGCAACCTTGGAGCTTGGAAAGCCCCATTGGATATAAAAAAGCAACCTCGAGGTCTTTTCAACCCTGAAAAGTCATGAAGAGGGAAAAGATGCTTCATTTTGCATAGGAGGAGATTTAAAAATGTTTTAAAAAAACCCTCTGGAAGCAGAGGGGCAGGACACCCTTCTGGAATCCAGGGAGCCACCCCGAAATATTTTTTTTCCCTGTGGCCAGTCAAGGCTAAGTGGTTTTTGTTGGCACTTGGAGGAAGATGAAGGGAGGTTTCACTCTGCTTGTGGGAGCCAGTTCCTGCTGAGATTTGTGATGGGCAGGAAAACTCATAGATCCATTCCTCCTCCCAAAAACCAGGAGTTCTGGGAAGGTGGGAGAGGGCTTGGCCCAAACCCCCAGGCCACACGCAGAGTTGAGGGGGGCCCAAACTTGGCCAAATATTGAGTTGCTAAAAGCTCCAGCAGGATTTTTCTCTGGTATTTGAGCTGCTTTTTAAGAAAAGGTTTTTCAAACCACCCCCATTTCCTGCTGTCCCACCTAGGCACGGCCCCCTGTCCCTGCTTATCCCACTGCATCCGCGCCGCCGGACGCGCCATCCCGGGGTTTCCCTAATCCCACCTTGGGGGCCCCTCTGCCATTCCATGGGTGTGATTTAATCTTGTGCCATGTGACAGAGCTTTGCCTTCAGCTGCTGCAGCCAAACAACCTCATCAGCTGCCCCCCTCCCAGCCCATTTTGTGGTGGGGAACAGGGAATTGCCAATCCTTGGGCAGCTTTGGGTGCTGCTGCCACGTCCCCTTCTCTCCCTTGGACAGAGCATTAAACCTTCCTGGTGTACCAAGATCCCAGACCATCCCAAAGATCCTTTTTTTTCTCCCCTCTGGCCTGTTTCTGCAGGTCTTGCAGCCAAACTGAGCTCTCCCTGGGGCACATGGATCTGTAAAGCCTCACAGGTAATTCCATCGGCTCCGGTGATGCCGTGGGTGAGCAGCTCTGAATCACCACGGGGTTTATTCACTTCTCCTTGTTCCCCCTTTCCAGGTCATGGGGAGTGTTTGGGCCCCTCAAGTGCCTCTAACATCCCTGGTGGAAGGAACACTCCTCCTTCCTTACTTTAAAAAAAAAAAATTCCCTTTATTTTACATAGATTTGGGTCCCATGAGTCCATCACCTACAGCTTTGGTATAATCTCTCCTGACTCCGTTCCCAGGGGATCCCCAGCCCATTTGAGATGGACATCACAGTCTCCTGGCTCACATATACTTGGTCATCCTTTCTCCTTATCCTGGATCCACCTCGTCTCCCACTCTGGAGTCCCTCCTTGTCCTCTTGCAATCCACCATTTTTCCCTCCATCCAACTCTGGATATTGCCCCACCTGTAATGAAGAATTAATCCTGGAGAGGAAAGGCCCCATCCAGGGGCTTGTTTGGGCCACAGATGAGAATTTTCCTGGTGGATTTGGCTGTCCTGGGCCTCTCCTGAAGTCTGGGGCGAACAGAGCTTTGGCCTTGGGATTGCTAGGGTTTTGCCTGGATGCNCCACCATTTTTCCCTCCATCCAACACTGGATATTGCCCCACCTGCAATGAAGGATGGGGAAACACTTTTAAATCCCAATATCTTGGCAGCTAACAGGTTGTAATATCACTTGGAAAATCCAGGTATTCCCTGATCAGCTGTAGATATGGTGAGATGACTGTGAATGGGGACTGGAGCATGGAAAAGTCAATGGAAATCTCAGATTTCCAGAGTTTTTGCATTGGTGGGGATTGCAGGTGTCCTGGGAAGTGTCTCCCCTGTGGTTTTGGGTGCAGGCAGCACTCTTAGCTGCAGCCCTGGAGTTAATCTAAGGGAGGGTCCAGTGGCTCATGTGAAGTAGGAACAGGGATAAAATCCCCCAAAACTGGACAATAACAGCAACAAAAGCCAAAGCAGGAGAACGAGGAGGCTCAACACTCCCAGGGCTTCACGTGTGGATTCACAGGTATGGAGTAAAGACTCAGCCAGAGCCACCTCAGCCAACTGGCAAAAAAACCCCTTCCAAATTATTCCCCTGTCAATAAAAGCCTCGGAAAGGGAATATTTTCACTGTCCTGCCCCTGCTGGGGATGCAGCCACCTGTGGCTACGTGCGGGCTGCAG
>VXBC01008942.1:41990-52353 GCA_013399945.1 Ploceus nigricollis | reverse complement strand
GCCCCCCCGCCGGCACACGGCCAGCGCTCTGGCGGGAGCAGCTCGGACCCTGCCGGACACCGCGCTCCTGCGGTGAGCGCTCCTCCCCCGGCGGCGGGAACCCTTCCGAAAGTCCTGCTCGCTCTCCCAAGCATCTCATGAGGGATTTCCCACCCTGCAGGTCTCCGATCTGGCGGTACCACGGCCCAGATGGTTCTGCCGCCAAAATCAAGCGAGGCCTGAGGTCGCTGGTGAGGAGGCTCAAGCGGCATCGCCTTCAGGAGGGCGTCGTGGCCCTGGGGGAGCGCGGCACCGCCGTCCTCGCTGCCATGGTACGGCCGTCCTGCCACCCTCCGGGCACATAGGGAGCGTGGTGCTCCTCTCCCCCAGACCCCTTATTCCTGCCCTTCCCACCCGCAGGACCTCGTGCCCTCGGAGCGCCTGAAGAGGCAGGCCCCGGCGCTGGTGGAACCTCTGGAGCTCTCCATCACTCTGTCCCCGTACGCTGGCGTCACCTCCCCGCTCTTCCTGCGCTCCCTGCGCGGCGGTGAGGCCGCGGGCTACTGGCTCAGCCGCCAGCCCCGACCCGGGGCCAGCTCGGTACGGGACCCCCTCAACCCCCAAACCAAAATTAAAGCTGAATAAACCCCCTTAGGTTTATTATTTTATCAAGGGACGCAGCCCGATCCCATTGTGCTGGGATACAGCAGTGCTGGGGGAAGCAGCGTCTCTCCTCGTTCCTACAGAAGCAGCTTTAAAATTTCCACTTCCAGTGTTCAGAACATTCCCCAGCTCCATTTTGTGTGGTCATTTTAATGATCCCTTTGCCATCAGCTCAGGGATTTTTGGGTAGTTGAGGGAGAGTTTATGTGCTGCCATGACAGTGCAGGGTGGGATGGGGGCAGCATGGCGTCCCCCAGCCTTGCACCCCGGAACCAGCGGGACATTCTATGGATCTGACAGGGATTTCCATCCTCTCCCTCCGCAGATCCCGCTGCTGACCACCTGGAAGGGGCAGCTCTGCGCCCGCCTGAACGTCACCAGCGAGGCAGCGCTGGGCTGGTACCTGGCTCGTGCCTGGCGCCTGCAGCAGGCGCTGGGGGCCACCTATGTGGCCTTCGAGGGAGTCGAGGGCAATTCCTTCCTGGAGCAGGATGTCCCTGCTCCCGCCGAGCTGGCGGGTGATGGATACACCGAGGTGCTGGCGGCGGCGCTGGCGACGCTGGGCAATGGCACCGTCATCAGCGCCGGGAGCAGGTGGGCACCGGGGAGAGGCTTCACTGGAGCTGGCGGGCACAAGAGCTTGCTGGGGGATGGCTGAAGTGGTGCTTGGAATTCGCTCTTGGTATTCCAAGATGTTTCTTGGCACCCAGGGAAGTGAAGTGGTGACAAAGTGGGATAGGGCAGCGTGTTGGAGTCAACGATCCTTGTGGGATGTGAGGATGGTGCAGCCCTGGCACAGGGTGCCCAGAGAAGCTGTGGCTGCCCCTGGATCCCTGGAAGTGTCCAAGGCCAGGCTGGATGGGGCTTGGAGCAGCCTGGGATAGTGAAAGGTGTCCCTGCCCATGGCAGAGGGTGGGACTGGATGGGCTTTAATGTCTCTTCTCACCCAAACAATTCTGGGACTATAACCTGGCCCCAGTGACTCCAAAGCCAACTGGGCATCACGGAATTTCAGCTCCTGTGAGCCCTCTAAACACCTTGAAGAGTTTGTGTTGTTTCTCCAGATCCGGTCACCTCCCACTGTTTGTCCAGATGAGCCCCCTGCGCTCCGACTGGAGCCACGCCGGGCTGAAGGGGCTCATCCCCTCCGTGCTGCACTACAGCCTCCTGGGCTACAACTTCTTCATCCCTGATGCAGTAGGTAAGGATTTTCCATTTTTTTCCCCTATTTCTGGCTTCTCTGAATTTTGCAGCCTTTTTCCAGGCACGGGAGGTACATTTGCACCTTAGGTGTGCTATGGGAAGGCTTGGAGCGTTTTGCTCCCCAGTTTTCTGTTGTGCTGGCTTGATTGGGATGAGTGTTACCAGGGAAAAAAGTGAGGAGCTAAAAACAAAAGAATATGCTGTAAATATTGCCAGGCAGCTCCAGCAGCAGCCGGGTCTCTGGGGATGCCCTTCCCAGAGTTCCACCACAGCCCACCCCTGCGGGGCTTGGCTTGGGCTAAATC
Organism: Ploceus nigricollis; assembly: GCA_013399945.1. Taxonomy (NCBI): domain Eukaryota; kingdom Metazoa; phylum Chordata; class Aves; order Passeriformes; family Ploceidae; genus Ploceus; species Ploceus nigricollis. The sequence goes on along the minus strand of VXBC01008942.1, from coordinate 50,203 downwards.
CCACCTGGCACAGCCAGGATCTGCATCCCCAGGCTCCTGGCTGGGGAATGGATGTTCCTAAAACCTCAGCAGCTCTGCTCCAAGTCTGCATTTCTGCTCCAATGCAAAATGGCTGTAGAAATCATGAAATAAAAGCATTCTAGAAGGGCAAGAAACAACCTTTAATCAGGGCCAAGTGGATCCATTTCCCTTTTTCTTGGAGCTGATGGAGTTAGTGGTGGTTAAAACATGCCCTGAGTGTGCAGAGGCTGGGCAGAAGTGTCAAATATGGAGAGCTGAGCTAAACAACAGCCCTGAAATAGGGGTTGAGAGCAATATTTCAATTTGGCCTCTATTTTTAGCCTGTTTTCCTTAGAAAATGAGGCTCAAGCAATCCCAGCATGGGAGTTTGCTTCCCAAAGAGGTGCTGGAGCCCTTGGCTTGCATGGATGGGAGCGCAGATCCTCCTGCACAGAGAGAGCTGGGCAGTTGTGTCCCAGCAGTCTGGGAGCTGCAAGAGCTGGGAAAAGCCTCTGGAGGAAACAGGAATTTGTGGATGGCTGGCTGAGCCCTCGGTGCTGGGGGGTTTGTGCCATTTCCAGGGAAGCTGTGCCAGGTTTTCAGAGCGATGGTGACGCTTTAGGCGCTGGGAGGAGCTCTGAGGTTTCCCCGGAACCTTTCCATGCCATGGGAGCTCCTCACTCCAGCCCCGTGTTCCCGCAGGAGGGAGCGTGGCTGGAGCCACCCAGGGGGACCCAGAGCTGTTTGTGAGGTGGCTGCAGATTGTGACATTCCTGCCCGTGATGGCCTTTGGGACCCCGCCCTGGCTCTGCTGTGATGCCTGGGTACGTATCCCACATTCCAGAGGGGAGGACACCGGGATTCTGACATGGCCAATGCCCCCAAAAGCCATGGAAGGCCTGGCAGGGATCTCCTGCCAGCTGCTGTCCTCAGCTCTCCACTGAACTGGGAATAAATCCATTATAATGGGTTTAGATTCAAGTACCAATGGATTTCAATCCAATGGATTTGTATCCATTATCAATGGATTTAATTATATTTCAGTTCAGTGGATTCATATGCATTGTCAGTGGAATTTAAATCAAATTGATTAAGGTCCTTTATTAATGGATGTAAATCCATTTAAGTACAATTAATTAATATCCATTATCAAGCGATGTAAATGCATTTAAATCCATGGGTTTATATGCATTGTCAATGGATCTAAATTCACTTAAATCCAGTGGACTTATATCCATTATCAATGGGTTTAAATCTGTTTAAATCCAATGGGTTTATATTCATTATCAATAGACATTTATATCCAATGGATTCATGTTCAATATAACTGGACTGAAATACATTCAAATCTAATAGATTCATATCTATTATCAATGCATTTAAATCCAATGGATCCACAACTATTTTTAGTGTATTTAAATAAATTTAAATCCAATGGATTTAAATTCATTAACAACAGATTTAAATCTATTCAAATCTAATGTGTTCGTATCTGCTCTCAATAGATTTAAACCCAGCTGATTTATAACAATTACCAGTGGATTTAAAGCCATTTAAGTCCAATTGATTTAAGTCCATTATCAATGGATTTAAATGTATTACCAATGGATTTATATCCAATATCAACCCCACTTGCACCATAACTTGAGCGGGACATTCCAATTCAGTAATTTCTCTTCCCAAGGGAATACATGTTTTACTTTAAATTTTTTTATTATTTATTTTTGTGGGTTTTTTTTTTCCCTGCCTGCTTTGCTGTTTCCTGGACGTTGGGCTCCTCATGGATTTGTCCCCCACCTGCAGGTCCTGAATCTGACCCGCCAGTGCGTCCAGAGGCACCGGGACTTCGTCGTGCCGCTGCTCCTAAAATACAGTGCGGAGTGGCAGAGTTTGGGATACCCCATCTTCCGTCCCGCCTGGTGGCTCAGCCCCACGGATCCAGTTGCATTCACCATAGAGGATGAGTTTCTCATTGGAGATGAGGTGGGAATTCTACATTATTCCTGTAAATCCAGCTCTGCCCAAGTACAAACCAGGACTTGGATTTAAGCAGATTTAAATCCAAGCCAAAGCAGCTGAGTTTTGTGGGTTTTGGGTTTTTGCTTTTTGGCTTTTGTTGTGAAACTCTTATTTAGGGCCCTGAAACCCTCTATTAGCTTTGGAAGTGAAATGATTTAGCAGGAATAAAGAGTCTCAGGATGCTGGGAACTGCTTTTGGGAACTGCTTTTCGCATGAAACAAAGGGGAAAAATGCTCCCTGAAGGTGGAATTACATTGGCTCTATCACTGGGAAGGAGGTTTTGCAAGAAACACATTTCTGATGGGTTTTTTTGTTCTGGTTTTTGAAAATATAAACTGGATGGAATCTTGGGGCAGCTGCAGGCAGGGATGATCCCAATCCCAGGCAAAGGGATGTCACTGCACTGCATTAATGTTTCTAACCTGACAGAAGGCAGGGATAGATGGGATTGGGAAGGAACTCCCAATGAGGCTGGTGAGGCCCTGGGACAGGGTGCCCAAAGAAGCTGTGGCTGCCCCATCCCTGGACTGTCCAAGGCCGGGTTGGATGGGGCTTGGAGCAACCTGGGCTAGTGGAAGGTGTCCCTGCCCATGGCAGGGGGGGGGACTGGATGGTTTTTAAGGTCTCTTCCCACCCAAACCATTCCAGGATTCCCTGATGACCACCTCATCTCCACACGCACACCCTGGCTGATCCTTCCTCTGCTGAAGTTCTTTTTTCTTTCTTTTTCTTTTCCCTGCAGGTCCTGATTGCTCCAATAACAGAAAAGGGACAAACGTGGAGGGATATCTACCTGCCAGGAGAGGGGCACCTCTGGCTGGACACCAACACTGCCCGAGTGTTTGATGGTGGCACCACGCTCAGGAATTACTCTGCCAGCCTGGCCGAGGTGCCGGTGTTTGTAAAGACCTCCTGAACCCAGGCTGGGCAGCTCTGGGACAGAGACCTCCGAGGGCAGCACTCCCCTCAGGCTTCCAGCCTCTTTGCACTTTTCCCAGATCGTTTTTATTTGTTTTTTACTTCAGCAGAAATTGTCTGAATGTTCTTACTCGTTGTTACCCTAAAGAAGTGGCTCTGCCACCAACATCCAGCCACACTGAATGCTGCATTTCTCCCAGGGTTTTCCCGGTGAAATGTTTGTGTGTGTATGTTCAGGTGGGCATATCCAGGATTTCCAGGTCCATGGAACCATGCTCAGAGAGGTGGGGAGAGGATTTTCCAGGAGATAAACAAACATCAGCTTATACCTGAGGGGAAGTTTTGTATTTAATGAAAAAATTAAATCTAGGGAAAAACTGCCAGGATAGTTTTGGTGCTGTGTGTGGCCACCTCCTGTGCTGAGCAATGCTTCTCCCACCTGACGCTGTGTGTGGTTTCCAGGTAGCAAGAGCCCACCTTCTGAGTATATTTGGGAAAATGACTGAATTCCAGGTGTATTTAAAGCAGGTTTCTGTGGAAGAAAAATAAACTTGATCAAGCAGAGGAGTGGCTCTACCAGAGCATGATGTGGATATCGAGGATCCTTGCCCATCTCCTGTCTGCCCAGGCTCCTGCTTTTCACCATTTGTTGAATTTTATGGCTTTTTTCCAATTATTTCTTGCAGTGCAAGAGGGATCCAGTGTGACCAGGCCCCTTCCATCCAGCAGAGGATGTATCCATAGGCAAAATCCACATCCCACATGCTGAATATGCATCTAGGGAGATGATCAGCTATGCTGATAACCCAAATTGGAGATCAATGGGACACTGCAGGTTAGTGGGGTGATTCCAAAGGCTGGCATTTGGGGACAGGGGCTGGAAGACAGCTGGGAGGAAAGTTTAGGGCAAGTTTTGGCCCTGGAGCTGGGCTTGGGCACCTCCATCACTGATTTGTATCAGCCACACCTTGGGATTTTGGGGAAAAGACTCCTGTACCAAGCTGTGCTGAAAAAATGCTAAGGGGTACTAACTTCTCCCAGCAAAGCTTCCCTGGATAAAACTGAAGGGAAAGCAAAGACAAAATCCAAGTCAGGTTCAGCCATGGAAAGGCTGTGGGGGCATGGAGAGGGGAAGAGCCCCTCAGCTCCTCCCTGGATCCACAGAGGCACTTAATGATGCTAGGGAGAGCTCACAGAGGGAAAGGATGAAACTGATGAGGGCAACCCGAGGGTGTGGGATGCTCCAAAATATCTGTGGAGGCTCCTGAGGTGGCAAAAACAGAAAAAGAAGAAAAGGGGTGCTGTCTCAAGTGGCATTTGTTTATTTGCAGCGAGTCAAGCCCTGGAACAGGATGTCCAGGGGGGATCTGGTGGCTCCATCCTGGGAGATCACCAAAGCCTGCCTGGACACCCTGGGCTGAGCCTGAGTGTGGCAATTCCCGTTTTGGGAGGGTGGGCTATGTGTTCCTGCGCCAGCTCCTCCTTGAGGAGCCCGGGATGTTCCACTGGGACCTTGGAGCTCGTTCCTGGCCACCATTCCAGCTCCTCCACTGCCTCTGCCTTGTGGAGTGGTTGTGGGGTGCCGTTCCCTGGGAGGCTCTCTGGGAGTTCCGGCTTCTCCTGTGGGATCTGCCCCGGGTTCGGCTCCTTGTCGCCTGCTGTTGCCTGGAGGAATCCCGGTCTTCCCTCTGGTGTCTCTCGCTCCTCCTCGAGGGGGTGTCACGCTGGGGCCTTGGAGCGTGTCTGTCATCAGCATTCCAGCTCCTCCAGCGCCTCTGGTTTGTGGAATGCTCGTGGGGCACCGTTCCCTGAGAGCCTGCCTGGGAGTTCTGGCCTCTCCTGTGGGATCTGCCCCGGCTTTGCCTCCTCCTTGTGTGCCGTTGTCCGGAGGAATCAGAGTCTTCCCACTGGTGTGTCTCACTCCTCTCTGAGGGGACATCGTGCTGGGGCCCTGGAGTGTGTCTGTCATCAGCGTTCCAGCTCCTCCAGCGCCTCTGCCTTGCGGGGTGCTCGAGGGAGCCTGTCTGGGTGTCCTGCTCTCTCCGGGAGGAGCCACGGGAAGGCTCCCTGCCCCTGCTCCACCTGCGGCGGCCCCATGACCGTTCCTGCTGGCTCCATGACCTGAGGGACCCGCGCCGGGATCGACGTCCCTGCGAGGAGGCCGGGACGGCCCATTCCAACCGCGGAGTTTGTCCCTCTTCAGGTGTGTCCTCCCTTCTCTGCTGCTGCCGCCACCTCCTCCTCGGGGAGTCGCTGCCTCGGCCGTGCCGAGACTGCCGGCGGCCATCGCGGGGCCACCTCACGGATCTCCTCGGCCTCCTCTCGCCGGGCCCGCCGCGCCCGGAGCGTGCGGAGCAGCTGCGGAGCTGCTGCGCGGAGCGGCCGCGCCATCTCCGCTTCCTCTGGTACACCCGCTCCTGCACCTCGTGGTACAGGGCCACATGCGGGGGGTAGGGGTGGCGTGTGGGCCGCTGGCACCGCGGGCACACGGCCTGGCCCAGGCTCCAGTCCCACAGGCACAGCTGGCAGAAGCAGTGCCGGCAGGAGCTGGAGCACGCCGTGCTGATGTCCCGGCACTCCGGGCACGCCGCCTCCTCCCGGCTGTCGTCCTGCGGCGCGGCCGGGGCAGCCTGGCTGGTGCTGGCAGCAGAGGTGCTCGGCTCCGGAGTGTCCTCCCTCGATGACATCTCGCCCTGCAAGAGGCACAAAGTCAGTTTGCAGGTACCTCTCCCCGAAACCCAGCTCCTTGTCCCTCCGGGGGTGTCCCACACCTCAACAGCGGGGCCGTGGTGGGGCTGGAATAGCGGTGTTTGCATCCCACGGCTCTCACCGTGGGATTGCGGCTCGGAGCCCCCTGTCCTGCTTTTGTGATGTGGCCCGTGTCCTGTGGCTGCTGTGATGTCACTGATGGTGCTGTCACAAAGGGCCGCTGCTGAGGCGTGGGACAGCCCCGAAGGGCTGAGGTGCTGTGCTTGGGTGTAAGGACAGGCGTCGGGGGATAAATTTTGTGTCTTGCAGGGCAAGAAGGTGTCACAGGAGGGGAACCCAGAAGGGATCCTCAGGGGGAGGCCACAGGAGGTGCCCAAGGTGACACCACGATGGCCACAGGTGGCCTCGGCAGGGCCAGGGCTACAGCTCATCAGGAACTGCAGGGTTAGGACAAGGAGAAGGGCTCCAAAATGGAAAAGGGGAGATTTAGGTGGAATACTGGGAAGAAATCCTTCCCTGTGTAGGGGTGAAGCCCTGGCAAAGGTTGCCCAGAGCAGCTGTGGTTGTCCCATCCCTGGAAGCATTCCAGGTCAGGTTGGGCAGGGTTTGGAGCAGCCTGGGATAGTGGAAGGTGTCCTTGCCCATGGCAGGGCGTGGCACTGGATGATCTTTAAGGTCCCTTTGAGCACAAACCACTCCAGGATTCTCATCAAGAAGAAGGAGGAGGATGCTGAGCGGGGCTTGGAACAGCACTGACGATGACTTGAGTCTGCACCCTGAGAGCTGAGAGCTGAGGCTCTGCTTGGGTGAGGCTCTGTGGAGACACACCAGGAATCTTTCAGTTTATTGCACTACTGGCTAAGAACACCTCTCTGAAGCAATTCATTTTGCTGGAATCATGGCTATCCATTTTCTTCATGATCTCAGGTTGATCTCAGGTTTGTTGCTATTGTTGGTGTAACCTTCAGCCACGAGGACACAAATCCTACTAGAATAAAGGAGTAAGGGCTGAAAAATTCCGTCTCCTGCGTATGGGAATAATTGGATCAGCTTTCTTCTACAGTGCTCCCTTCTTAGAGCAGTAGGGGGAAAGGGAGGTGTCTTAGATGAAAAACACAAGAATTTCCCAAGGAGCTGTGCCTTGGGCTGAGATGGATGCTTTCTGGGGACAACAAAAACAAGTACGTTTTTGGGAACAGGCTGTAGCTGGGCTCGCACCTCCCCCCACGGCCACAGGCTTCCCGAGGAGGTGGTGGAGTGCCATCCCTGAAGGGATTTAGTGCGTGGATGTGGATCAGCCTGTGGCACTTGGGGACACGGTCAGTGGTGACCTTGGGGGACAGCGGGACCCACGTGCTGTTTTCCCTAAGGACTCAGTGCCCGCGCACGGCCCCACGGGACTTGTAGTTTTCCTCGAGTTTCTCCCAGCTCACAGCCTCCGCTAAAGAACTACAACGCCCATCATGCCCAGCAGGGCGCTTGCGCACACTGACGGTTCCCGTCCTCTAGTGCCGCGCGGTGCATCACGGTGCTTGTAGTCCAACCTTCCCAGGCGGCCCGTGGCGCGGCGGCGTGCAGGGACTACATTTCCCAGCGACCGCGGTGCCAGTAGCGGAACCGGGAAGCGCGAAAATGGCGGTGGATAAGGAGCTGCTGGAGCGGGACCTCTACGGGCTGTTGGGGATCGGCGAGAAGGCGTCCGAGAAGGAGGTGACTGGCGCCGGGGGGCTCGGGACGGGCTCCTTCTCTCCCCTCCATCCCTTTCCCGGTGTCCTCGGGAGCGGCGTGTTCCTGGTGCGGCGCTGCTCTCCAGCGCTGAGCTGAGGGGCTGCTCCTGCTGCTGCGGGACCGGGGCTGTCAGACGGAAAAAGCGCGTTTTTACTGATGTCGGTGTTGTCATATCCCGCTTTTACTGGAATTGGCCTCATTCCCCCAATTCACCCCTCAATCCTGCCAGGCGGAACTCGCCTTTGGAGGAGGAGAGAATTTCGGAGTCGGTCTGGGACATGTTGTTCTCGCTTTGTTTATGTGCTTCCAGAAAGGAAATTCCCGCGTTGACCCGAAAATCCTATTGTTAGGCGTTTGTCCGAGCGCCCCAGAGTCACGCAGTTAATTTTGTGGGCTTGGATTTACACGTTGGCAGTTTTTAATTGAGTTTAGTTGATTAGTCAGTGCTAAACACAGGAAGGAAGCTCCGAGAGAGCTGCAGAGGGGTCGGGACAAGGGCCTGGAATAACAGGATGAAAAGGGAAGGGCTGCGCACTGCCAGAGAGCAGGGTTAGATGGGACAGTGCGGAGGAATTCTTGGCTGAAATGGGAATTTGGAGGATGGAGCCCGGCGAGGAGACGCCTCTCCCTCAGCTGGACTCTTATGCAGGAGGTGGGGTCATCTGCAGGGCTTTTCCTGCACATTCCCAATCCCGAAACTTTGTCCACCAGGTGGGGCCGGGACACAACTTTTTCCACTTGTAATATCAGGGAATTGGCTGGGAAGTGGGATAGAGTGGCTTCCTTTTTTCCTTCCCCCCCTTTTTTTTTTTTCTTTTTCCCTTTTTTTTCTCCCCTT
>VXBC01008942.1:22629-40934 GCA_013399945.1 Ploceus nigricollis | reverse complement strand
TTCCCCCCCCCCCTTTTTTTCCCCCCTCTTTTTTTTTTTTTTTTTGTTTTTACCTGAGGTAAAAACTCAAGTGCTGCAACACAAGACACTTGGAAGTAAAAACAGCTTTTAAAAACTTCCAACTCCTTCCAGACACAGCCATGTCCTGGGCCCAGCAGGTTACCCTTGAACAGAGGGATTATTTTGGGTTTCCAAGTTGCTTTTTTTGGCAGAGACAAAGCAGTTTCCCCCCAGTAACTCCCAGTGTGGCCCCTGCAGGTGAAGACAGCGTTCCGGCAGAAGGCCCTGACCTGTCACCCGGACAAGAACCCAGACAACCCCCGGGCAGGTGAGATGGGGCAGCTCTTCCTGCTGGAGTTTTCACTTCTCCAGGCTCCTGGAAGTGGCTCTGCTTCCCTAAGTGCTGAGGGAATGGCTGGCTGTGTGTCCCTGGGAGTACAGACAGGGCTGGGGGTTGCTCCTGTTGATGTTAACTCTGCTTTTTAAGGCTGAACGATCCCTGCTGGGTTTAGAAACACCAGGATTAAGTCAGTGCTGGAATTACAACTGCACCCCTCCAAACCTTCCCAACCTTTGCCTGTTTGGACAAGCTGCTTTGATCTGTATCTGTCACAGTCCAAACTTCACCAGCACTCCATAAATCCTATTATCTGTGGGCAGGGCAAGGGGGAATTTCAGCTGCCTGCAGCAAGTGATTGCTGTGGATGGAAGTGGTAGAATTAGCAGTTACTTTGTATTTTGTGTGTCAAGACTGATAATTCATATTTATCAAAAATAAATACAATTTGCCAATGCTTGTAATGGGACAAGAGGAAAGACTTTTAAAGGATAGATGGCTATAATGCAACAACTTCCAATACAACATAAGCAGGACTTCTTGTTGAAGGAAAAGGACTGGGAGGGAGAAGGAAATTGTGAAGCTCCAGCTAAATGTGGCATGAAGGAGATATTGCCACCCAAAATAAAAAGAATCAGTAAGAAAAATTATATTTGTGTGTTCCAAGATTTCTCTTAAAATGAAACAATCCCAGTTTTTTGTTTCTTCATTTACTCTCAAGTTTGTGTAACACCTCTGAGCTGAGGTGGCCCTGGCTAGAGGTTGGCTTTGAAATCTCTTGGAGAGGTGATCTTTGTTCCTTGGAGAGACCTTCCTGCAGGAATTGTCTTTCATGGTTCTTCCTTAGGTCCCTCACCTGGTTCCCCTCACCTTGCCCTTATTTCTTCTCGTTCCCAGCGGAAATTTTCCACCAGCTGTCCCAGGCCTTGGCCGTGCTCACAGATGCAGCAGCCAGGGTAAGGATGCTCCCCTGGGAAGAGTGGGATTTTGGGGTGTTGCTGGGAACTGTAATCCTGCCTGTCCTGCTCTCTGCTCTGACAGAGGCTCCATGAATACAGATCTCAGCTGTTACTCCCCCTGGTTCTCCATGAGATCAAATCTCAGGTGCCAGGTAAAAGCTTGGAGAAATGTTGTGTTTGGGATTTGCTGCTGGGAGAAGCTCTGCCATGAGATTCTGCCTTTACTAACGTGCTGGACTGGGGTATATCCCATTTAATAACACCATCCCTGATTCAGGGACACCAAATTCCCATGGCAACATCTGCCATTCCTGTCGAGTCAGGGGCTGACAAATGAGTAATACCTGGATGCAATTCCTGAGGCTCCAAGCCTTGCTGTGTGTGGGACACAGGAGAGCTTGGATCCTTCTGGGGCTGTGAGGAAGTGGCTGCGAACCCACTGCCCAGAGCCTAAAAGAACCTGGAAATGTCCCTGGAAAGAATAAAACCAGAAAATGAGCAAGGAACTCTCTCCAAATTAGCTCAGGAGAGGGAAAAGTGTTGATTCCAGTTGATAAAAGCTAAAAACATGAACTCCTCTTTTCAGGTACTGGCAAAGCTTGTAATCCAAAAAGCAGCAGATGCTTCAGCCCTGCTGACAGGGTTTCAGTCCCTGATTTTGTTGTATTCCCTGTTTTCCAGTTTCTCTCCTGGTTTCTGTAGTTTCCCACTGTTGTGCTGGTTCCTTGGCAGGCAGCCTATGACAGGGTGAGGAGGGCGAAGAAGGAGGCTGCAGCAAGGACACAGAAACTCGATGAGAAGAGGAAGAAAGTAAAGCTTGGTAAGAAAATCAAACCCTCACATTCTCCTGAGGTCTCCCCTAGCTGGCTGTTTGCATTTCTCCTTCCACAGGGGTCAGTCCATGGGGGATGACTCTGGTTTCTTCATCCCTAGTGCAGCCATAGCTGGGGTGGTCCTGCTCTGGGAAGGAGGGAATTAGGTCCTGCTGTGGGAATTTGGGGGTTGAGGACTGTTAAGACTGCTTTGGTGTGTGGGGCCAGAGGGGAGGCAGCAGAGCTGTCAGGATATTGGTGTAGCTGTAGCCAAGTTTGTGATCTATCCATCTTCCTCTGGCCAGCAGGGAAAATTTAAGTTCTCTTTGGATTGTTTTAATTTTGTTTCTGTCTCTGCAGATCTTGAAGCCAGAGAACGGGAAGCTCAGTCCCAGGAGAACGAAGAGGAGGAGATCAGGATAACGAGATCATTAGAAGAAGAAGTAAGGATAATTCTTAGTTCTCTCTGCTATTTTTGAGAATAATTGCTGGAATTATTTCCATTCATGATGAAACCCATGGGATGAGGTGCAAAAACCCTCTGGAGAGCAGTCCTTCAACCTTTGGGATTAAAAGGCTCTGTGAATCAGAATCCTGGAATGGTTTGAGTGGGAAGGAACCTTAAAGCCCATCCAGTTCCAGCCCCTGCCATGCTCAGGGAGCCCTTCCATCAGACCAGACTGCTCCTTTTGGAGCTGTACCAAGGGAACTGGCAGGAGGGGTGTCCCAGGAGATGGGTGTGAGGCCCAGGCTGTCCTTGGAAGTGTCCAGGTGACATTCCAGCCCTGGCTCTGTGCCTCAGGTGCCCGTGCTGTGTTCCCTGTGCCGTAGATAATCCGCCTGCGTGAGGAGGGCTCCCGGCAGCTGGAGGAGCAGCAGAGGCTGGTCAGGGAGCAGATCCGCCTGGAAAGGGAGCAGCACAGCCGAGGTGAGCACAGGGGAGCGCCCGCAGGTGGCATTGGGCTCTTTGGCAGCTGTCCACCCTGCATTTTTCCAACCTTCTTGCAGGGAAAAATGCCTCAGAACATGTCTCCTGCTTGTGTTTTTGCTAACCTGTTTCTTGCCTTGATCGTGGCAAGTCTGTGCTTCCTAAAAGGGAAAAATGCTGCCAGGGAGTATTCAGTCTGTGCTGCAGTTCCTGTTGCACGAGATTTTTGGGACTGGAATGGTCCAGTGGAAATCCCAAAGTGTTTCATCAATATGTATGTTCCCAGGGAAAAAAAATTGTGCAAAATGAATTTTCCCCCATGTCCTTTCCATCTTTTTTTTTTCCTTTTTTTTCTGTTTTTTTTTCTTTTTCTCTCTTTAGGCAGGCAGGAAAGAAATGGAGCAGAAGGCAAAATAACTCCTAAGCTCAAGGTAAGACATCCTTAAAAAGCTGTGTTTTGGTGAAAACTGATAGAACATGGTGGAAAACAGAAGGGACATTTCAATCCTGCTGAACTGGCACATCCTTTTTTATACTGGAGATGAAATTCCTCCATGGAATGTGCATCATCAGGTGAACAGCTCCTGTTCTTGCTGTTAGAATTCCTTCCTCAGTCACCTTTTCTTTGTCTGCTCCAGATTTCTGAGCCTGGGATTGAGTTGTCTGTGCTTTAAGCACAGGGAAACATCTGCTAATTACCCTGGCAGAGCCATTAGCATCCTTTCAAGTGTGATCTTTTTTTATTCCAGTGAGCAGCGTTTCTCCCTGTTCCCCAAACAGTTTGTTCCCTGTGCTCACTCCCATGCTGAGATCACTGTCTTGGCAGGCCTGGGAGTGTGGCTGGAAATAGCAGACTTGGTGGTGAATGTGCAGGGGGGTGGGAGCTGCTTGAGCAGGCAGCTCATCCAAACAGGAAAAATTAACTCCTGCTGTTTGTTTCCCAGCTCAGGTGGAAATGCAGGAAGGAAGATGAGACTGGAGGGGGATACTCCAAAGATGTGCTGCTGCAGATCCTGCAAAAGGTCCTGTCTGACACTCTTCCTTATTTATTACTGGGTTTCCCCCTGATCTCAGTGCTGTAAGAATAGTGAATTCTGGGAAGCTGCACATCACAGAATCATGGAATGGTTTCAGTGGGAAGGGACCTTAAAAATGATTCAGTTCCCTGAATCACAGCCAAGGACACCTTCCACTAGAACAGGTTGCTCCAAGCCCTGTCCAGCCTGGCCTTGGACACTTCCAGGGATGGGGCAGCCTCAGCTCCTCTGGGCAACCTGTGCCAGGGCCTCAGCACCTGCACAGGGAAGGATTTTATCCTAATAATCTAATCTAAACAAGTAATCTCATCTAAACAGCTGGTTTGAAGCCATTCCCTGTGTCCTGTCACTCTATGCCCTTGTAAGCTATAAACTGGAGTGGTTCATTTCCTTCCCTGTTCAGCTTTCTAGTGCAGTTTTTAGAGCTCATCAGCATGATCGTGGAGTCATTAAGGTTGGAAAAGATCTCTTAAATCATCAAATCCAACCTTTGAACCAAGCTGGATCCTTTGATCCTTGAGCTGGGAGCTGTTTCCCAGCTAACAGCTCTGCCTGGCTCCCAGCAGAGACTCTGGCTGAAACAGAGCAGCTGCAGACTCTTCCCACTGGATGCTTCCTGCCCACTTAGTCTGGCTCTGTGGTTGTGGTGCACTCATCCTTCACTGGAAGCACTCCACATCCCTGCTGTGGGAAGTGCAGAGACAGGCACAGACAAGCCTTTGATCTGATCAATCCCACCCTGGCATCTTTCTTTTCGATCTGAGCTCTGACTCTGAGCTCAGCAGCTCTCTTGCACTGGGGCTTGCTGGGAGCCAAGTGTGTAGCTCTATGCCTTCCCAGATTATTTCCTGGAGGGACAGAAATGGTGACAGTTCGAGCCTCATGTCTGTGAAAACACATGTTTTCTCTTTGTGTTCATTTGATAACTGAACTTGACATCTCTCCTGGCTCTGTAATTAACTTTCCTTCCTTTCTTTCTTCCCACAGTATGGTGATGTGCTCAATTTGTTGATCTCCAGCAGGAAGACTGGGAGTGCAGTGGTGGAATTTGCCACAGTGAAGGCAGCTGTGAGTGTGCAGAGCCCCTGCTGGGTGTGCCGGGGGGGTGGCACAGGACAGGTGACAGCCAGGACACTGCCCTGTCATTAAGGCAGTGGAGAAGGGTAATGAGAGTCAAAAGGCACAGAGGGAGTGACACAGCTGGAGGCAAAAAGCCAGAGATCTGGCACATAAACAGGTTGTGCATGGAACAGGCTGAGGAAAGAGGCACTGCCTTAAAAGTCAGGCACTGAGCACTTACTCAGCTCTCTCTGAAGGTGAAATGCCTTGGAGTTGGGCTTATGTGTTTTGGAGGTGGTACCAGGCATTTGCAGTGAAAAACAACCCAGAATGTCTTGACTCACTGTGAGTTATAATAATTCATGTGGCTGTGGGAGCAGAAGTCATCAGTTACCCTAAATTTTAGTAGATCCATGAGCTTGGGCTGTATGAGAGTTTCCTTGTTAGCTTTTCTTTCACTCATAACCAAATGATAAAAACCCCCAGAATTGTGTGTGACCTGTATATCCAAAGTGCTGGCAGGGATATGGACCATAAAGGTGCTTCTCATGTAGGGCAGCTGTGAAATCTGAGAGTCATGGAATGGTTTGGGCTGGAAAGATCCTTAAAATCTTACAGAGTGGAATCCTAGAATGGTTTGGATTTGAAGGGACCTTAAAAGACCATCCATTTCAAGGCCTCAGCCATGGGCAGGGACACCATCCACTGTCCCAGGGTGCTCCAAGCCCCCTCCAGCTTGGCTTTGGACACTTCCAGAGATAGGTCTTGTTTGCGCCCTACTTGGCCTTGAGGCCATTCTGAGATGGGAGCATGATTCTTAGGGACTTGTGAGGGAAGGGAGTGGGGTCTGAAATTCAGGTGATGATGGAAGGACGTTTTCCCTGCCAGGAGATGGCTGTGAAGAATGAAGTTGGCCTGCTAAATAACCCCCTGAAGATTTCCTGGCTGGAGGGCCAGCCCCAGAGCCGCCCCAGCACCGTCCTCCCTGACAGCACCAGCCAGCCCAGGAGCTCACAGGTAAGGAGAATGGGCTGTGGGATGGAAATCTGGTGCTGTAACAGCCTAAATCTCAGAGTGCTGTCACATAGAAGCTCTTGGGGCCAGGCCTGGCTTTCCCTGCAGCCCCTTCTGTGCTGGATCACTGGCTTTCTAAAGGACCTCCTGCGTGGGCAGCAGCACACTGGGAGTTATTTGGATCTTCACACATTCCCTTTCTCCCAAGTGAAGAGCAGGGATGTTCCTTGATCAGCCCAAAGCCTCCAGTGCCAATCTGATGGGATTTTTGAATATGTCTTGACTGTTGGAATCCTCTGAGTGAGAGCTGCTGAAAGGTTCCTTTAGAGAGTCTTGGTTGCTCACTGCATTCCCAGGAGGAGGAAGTTTCAGTGCTGGAAGCAAACCTCTATTCTTAGGGTCTGCAGGAGGGAGGAGACAGCAATATCAAGCTAAATACCCTTTTGTGTGTTCACTCCCTAAATATTTTAAGTTTGTGAGATTGTTCAGTGCATTCACTCTCTTGATGTTTTATTAAGTATTTTATTTATATTACTTATAATTATGCATCAGAACACCTGATTGTTATCCTGGCCATGTAGGACCAGGAACAGTCCTGCAGCCACAAGAGATTGTCACCAGAGTGTTAGGAAGAGAACTGGGGCAAAAAACAGAATCCAAAGCATGTTATTTGAGAATTTCTCACTAGCAGAGGGTGAGAACTGGCTCATTCCTACCAAAGGGGGTTGCTGGTGCAGTTGGAGCTTGGTAGTGGATTCCAGCCTCTGTGGGTTCAGATCCCTGAGTTTGTCTTGGCCTGTTTCCATGCCCAGAGCTTGTTGGTGCGGAAGTGCAGCGTCTGCCTGCAGTGCAGGATTAGTGTGGTGGGGCAGCAGGGAGAGCAGGAAAGCAGCACACGGTGCTGGTGACTCACCTCTGCCCAGCACAACCTCCTCAATCCCACCTGGCTCTGGGAGTGCTGAGGAGCTGCTGCCAGGGACCTGCATCCTTCCCGGGAGCTGCACAGCTGTCCTTTCTCCTGCTTTTAGCTGTAAGAAGCTGCACTTTCTGGGATTGCACTGCAGCCTTGCATCTCCAAGCTGCTCTCCTTCCTGTTTTTCCTTGTTCCTACTCCAGACCCTCCCCAAATCCTCCTGCTGCATCCACTAGGATGCTTCTAAAACCTGTAATGTGTTTACAGCTCCTCTTGGCTGATCTGCTTCCAGCTGACTTAGCTTGTGCTCTCCAGTTCAAGAGTGTGCAGAGTGAGCTCCCAGATCCCTGTTCCCTCTGCCTCTTCCCTTCACACCCAGGCTGCACGTTCTTACTTCCAGGCTGCACTTACCTCATTCTGATTTAAGCTGCCCTTGCTTCCTATTTGCTTCCCCCCTCTGTTTTTGTCTGAATCCACCCCCGTTTTGTTCCCATTCTGTGCAAAAGCAGCTCCTCTGCTGCTCTGCTTCAGGAAACAGCCCAAGCCTGCACCGTTCTCATGGCAACACGCTCACTACTCATCCTCTGCTCCCTGTCTGGGACAGGCAGCCAGCACCTGAGAGCCAAAATCTGCAGGTAAAGGACAGCCAGGCTCCAGCCAGAGGGTTTGGAAGCAGTTCCCAGGTGGAAGCTGCTCGTCTTCCACAGCCTTGTTGTCTCCTACAGCAACAGGTGCACATTGTCCAGCAGTTCTTGGAGAGCTGCTGCAGCCACACAGGCTCCAGTTCCCCTTGGAATTCAAAAGCTGTGGCTTGGACAGTATTACTCCAGGCTATTGAGAGCAGTGGCTATGTGATGGTTCAAAGCACACAGTGGCTGCAGAGAGCTTGTTTTGCCATTCCAACAGCATGCAAGGCTCAGTTTTGGGAAGATTTTCCCTGTTCCTGCAGTGGAATCTCCCTGCCAGGGCTCCTCAGCCATTCAGCCCTGAGAAAAGCCTCCTGCCTGGTGTTCATGTACCTGTTCTAAGCTCCTTCAGAGGTTTCAGAGGGTTTATTTCCTATTATCTGACTTTGGGAGGTGAATCTCGCAGGGTAAGAGGCAGCCCTGCCTTCCCTGGAGTGTCCCTGCACTTTGTTGTGGCCACTTCCAAAGCTCCTGGTTGTCTGGGGGCATGGAGTCTTATTACTGTTAATTTTTAAAAGAGCCCTAATAGTCAAAATGGTAAGAACTGGTAGTTTCTTTTAACAGCTTGTCCTGGTGCTGTCCAAAATGTTCTCAGCCTGGCAGAACCTTTCCCACTGTCCAGCTCAGGGTGGGGAACTGTTCCTGTCTTGCCCCAAGCTGTGTGAACTCTCCTCAGGGGAAAATCAAGTCCCAGCAGCTCTGTCCTTCCCTCAGAGCCACACAGGTGTCCCTCCCCCATCATAAAACCCTGCAGTGCCAGGGAGGATGGACCTGGGCCACTCCAGATACCCTGTGCTCCTGATGCCTGGGATTTCTGTGGCTTGTTCCCAATGAAATGAGGCAACCAGACACTTCCAGTCACAGATACATTTATTCTTCTACGTCTGTACAGCTGGGAGCTCAGTGCATGCGTGAGGCAGCAGTGTCAGAGACATCTCTTCTCCTGCCAGGAGGATAAATCCACTGCTGGTGCTGTAGCAGGAGCCTACTTGGATGCTTACCTGTTTCCAGGCTGGGAGTGCCACCTGCACTGGAGTTAAGGGAAAAGAAGCCCACGAGGAGGAAGAGAAAAAACGGAGGAACAGCTTTGAGCTTTCACATCCAAACATGGTGGGAGGAGAAGCCCCAGTTCCCGTCTCTCAGCCCTCAAAGCTTTGGCTTCGGGGTGCAGTGCTGCTGCCTCCTTGCAGGCTGCCTGCTGTTCCACAAGTGATCCATGACAAATCCCTGCCCCACAGTGTCACATCCCCAAAATAAGTCTTTCCCAAAAAATGTCAGTCTTCCCTGAGGATGGGACACGCAGTCCGGAGTGGGAAATTCCCGGGGTGGAGAGCGGAAAGTTGCCCATGAGACAGCAGACAGTGCTCTCACCTGAGCACAGAGCCCCTGAGCTCTGCTCCAGAGGATTCCTTGGCAAGGACAGGAATGGTCTGTGGTGGGCGAGGCGAGGACAACGAGACAGGCCACACACAACAGGCATGCTCCAGTATCCTTCCTCCTGCTGGGATCGGAGGAACTGGCAGCAGCAGTGAGTAACTGGGATGTGATGGACAATGAATACCTTC
This sequence comes from Ploceus nigricollis, assembly GCA_013399945.1. Taxonomy (NCBI): domain Eukaryota; kingdom Metazoa; phylum Chordata; class Aves; order Passeriformes; family Ploceidae; genus Ploceus; species Ploceus nigricollis. Next base: position 31,624 of record VXBC01008942.1, on the reverse strand, counting down.
AAATGGCGTAATCCCTCGGGTTCTGTTTCCTGAGGGTCTGCAGCACATCCTCGAGGAGCGATAGCCCCAAATCCACTTTGAAGGACAGGAAGGGGTCAGCCAGGTCAGGAAGAGTGGTGCTGTTTGGGAGACCTGCCTCTGAGGTGCCGTGGTCCATAGCCTGGTCCTTGTGCGTTGGAGTGGCTTTGTGGTACGGAGCAGCATCGGAAAAGGAGAGGTCGGAGTGGGAATCTGTGTGATCGATGATGTTGGGGCAGCTGGAACTGTCCAGGTACAGCCGGGGAGGCTTGGGAGGGGCTTGTGCCTTGGCCAGGTTCTGCTCGCTCTGACAGGACAGGTACTCAGACTTATCCTTCAGATCCCTCTTCTGGCCATCCGTGTCCAGAGTGTGGCTGTTCTGGTTCAGGATGATGACTTGGTTGCCCAGCTTTTTGTGCCTCCTGAGGGAGAAGCGTCGGAAGAAGGTGGTGGACTTGATGGACCCCCTGCGCCAAGTATCCATGGTGAGGAAAGGCAGCGAGGACCAGGAATGCTGACTCCTCACAGGCGGGAGCCGAGGGATCAGCAGAGAGCCACGCAACAGGATCAACCTCTTCCTGCCCCGTTCCTGGAGCTGCAAGGAACACAGAGAGGCTGGTAGTGCAGGAAATGCAAACTCCACGCTGTGGCAAGGAGCACTTGGCTTGTCTTGGATCTCTAGGAGTCTCCCCCTGGAGTGGAGAGGAGCGGCGGTGTGTGAGCGAGCTCGTTAAACGTGTGCTGCGGCTCCGGGCTGGTGGGGAACAGCAGAGGCACAGTCACCATGAGAACAGATCTAATCTGGCATCTAGAACAGAAGGGCACTCGGGTGCCATGGTAACCAGGCACCTTCTGTGGAGGGGCACCGCCGGAAAAGCGCCGTGGGTGGCTGGGAACGAGACGGTGACTCAGTCCCACCGAAGGAACCCAGGGAATACAGGAGAAGGGGGATGTAGAAAGCGACAATGCAGGAGACAACGTTGGGAGAACGGAGTGCAGAAGAGACTTACACCCTGTTGGAGCAGCCTGGAGTCCAGGAGTGGAGAGGAGAAACTGCTGGAGCACTTGGAGACCAGGATGAAGAAGCAAGTCCAGGGAGAGTTTAGCCAGGAGTCCAGGAATTCAGCCAGGTTGGACCCAGAATGCCAAAACTCCCCAGCGCTGCCGCTGCTGTCCCTTCATGTGCCACCCGTCGCTGCTTCCTGGGCTGCGGCTCCCTGCGTGGATGTGTTTGTTTTGAGCCAAGCCCTTGCTGAGTCAGCCACGTCAGAAACTGGGTTTCACTCCATTGGTAATTGCCAGGATTGCAGGAAGTAGGTGTGTGGAGTGGTGGAGCTTCAACCCACGCTCAGGCACCCGGGAGCAGGTGCTGGGAGCCCACCTGGATCAGGCTGTTCTCCTCCTGCCACTCCGAGGGCTCCTTGTGTCAGCAGAGCTCCTAAGCCAGGCTGCAAATAATCTCTTGGCTGTTTTAAATTTCAATCCCAGTGTGAGGTGGAGCTTCAGGTTTGTGTGGGTGATTCATCTGCATGAGTCTCAGGCAGCCTCTTCTATCCAGCCCAGCAAATTTCTGGGGTTGGTGGATGGGACTTGGAAGGATCCCGGCTGAGGGCTGATACCATCAGTGCTTTCTCAGACACTGCTGCTGCCAGTAGCCAAAGGTCATTTTGCTCAGGTGGCTCCTAAGACACCAATTAGACTCTTAATTTCCCTCTTGATGTTCCTTATCTGTTGTGGGCTTTCATTGTGTCCTTGCAGCCGGAGGAACCACTTTGCTGGCACAGGATAAGGAATTGCACTCGCCCATGTTTCCGTGAAGAGACTTTTTTAGGCATTCTATTGCCTTTGTATCCCTCCTGCTTCCTAAGAAATCCTTCAATATCTGGAGAAGCTGTGGCTGCCCCATCCCTGGAAATGTTCAAAACCAGGTTGGAGCAGCCTGGGTTAGTGGAAAGTGTCCCTGCCCATGGCACGAGGTTGGAACCAAATGATGTTTGAGATTCCTTCCCACCCAAACCATTCTGGGATTCCGTGATTCTCTGTGATCACCACTTAACCCACCTCCTAGAAAAAGGAATAGGAAGGGTTTTTTTTTTCCATTCACCTTCTGTCAAGAAACTCTTATTTCCACCTGAACTGTCAAGGAACGAGCTGGATGTTTCCAAGCCTTGCAGTGCTTTCATACATCCAAAATAGCACGGCCACCTACTAGTGTGGAATGGCTTTGGAAGCAGCGCCAAAGCACCGGAGCAGCTGTCATCTGCTGCCCACGTTCATTAGGCAGAGTCTGCAATCAACTGCCTTGACATGACAGTTGCTGCCACACGCAGCAGGGAGGCTCTGGGAGCTTTGGAAAACTCTTCCATTCCTGTGTCAGGTTTGGGAACATCCCTGGTGGTTTTCTTTCTGCTTAGAATCAGGGAATTGTTTGTGGTGGAAAAGACCTCCAGGGTCATTGATTGCAGCTGTTAGAATCATGGAATGGTTTGGGTGGGAGGAGACCTTAAAGTCCATCTCAGGGCAGGGACACCTTCCACTCTCCCAGGTTGTTCCAAGTCCTGTCCAACCTGGCCTGGAACACTTCCAGGGATCCAGGGGCAGCCACAGCTTCTCTGGGCACCCTGTTCCAAAGGCCTCGGCACTGTCAGACAGTTGGAAGTTAGTCACTTCCATGACTCATCCACAAAGGTTTGATTTTTTTATGGCATTAGCCTTTATAACAGGTGAAGTGTACGCTGGACTTCAGGCACCAACGTTGTAGGTGCAGGGTGATCTTGTCATCCAAAATAATGCCCCATCCAGCCTCATGGAATGCTGGCTGTGTGTCTGTCCTGCTTTCCTCATCAACCACACTTATTGCTGGTTATTTTTAATAATCATTTTAGTAACATCTTCTGGTTGTTTCCTGTAGCCAGGCAGCTTTCACCCGCCTTGCCCAATTTTTGTGGGATCAAACTGTTTCCTGCCCGGAACGCTGGTGTTGTGAGGGGGATCTGGGGAAGTCTGAGAGTCTGTGCTGCTCCTGACAGGTTGTGTGTGTGTTTCCTGCTCCTTCCCAGGCGTCGGTGGTGTCGGAGCGGGACTACGAGAGCCTGGTGATGATGAGGATGCGCCAGGCAGCCGAGAGGCAGCAGCTCATCGAGCAGCTCCAACGGGAAGACGAGGAGGAAAAGTCCCACACTTAGCATGAGAGTATGGATTCTTCCCATCCCTCCGTCCCCTCAGAGCTGTTTCTTAATTTAAGTCAATAAATCTCCTTTTTTCTAAAGTATTGTGGGAATAGAAACTCCCAGGGACTGCGGCCCTTATCCCTTTCCAGGTCTGGGGAAGGAATGGCTGCCTGAGGTTCACAGAGTGCAGGTGTCACCCTGTCAGTGTGTGTGCCCAGAGCAGCTGCCCCATCCCATGGGACAAAGTGTGAGAGGTGCTATCAGAACACCAGACCTTAGAGCTTTTAATTCCTGAAAGCTCGTTCAGGAGCCGTGCATCCAGAGGGATTTGGCAACAGCTTTTAACAACACACAGAAGGACATTGGTCTCTTTGGAGCAATGTTTTATTGGTGTTACCCCCACAGCAGAATCCATGCACAGTCCCAAACATTCCAGCAATGTTGGGCTTAGAGCCTGCACCTGGAATAGTCACACAACACCACTTTCTGTGTTATTTTGGGAATCCCGTGTTAGGCTTGGATGGCAGTCTGGGATCTGGAAGTTTGGTGGTGCTGCTGAGATGGAAATGGGCCTTGCTGCCAAGAGAAGGGATTCTCAGAGCCCTGGGAGTAGATTTAGTGGTTCCCTCTTGGATTTCAGGAATGAGATGGGATGGTGTCTATGTTTGCTGTCCCTCCCTAACCCCCTGGCCCAGGAGAAGGCACGGAGCTCTCTGGGGCAGCCTGAGGAGGAGGCAAACACAGCTGTTACTGAGCTTCCTCCAAGGCATGCTGAATACATGATTAAAATGTAAAAAGCTGGAATTTGCCAGACTACCATTCTGCTGAAGGCAGAGCTGGAGCCATCTGTTCCCTCTGCCTGATTCTGGGCATGCCTTCCTCCCCCTGCTCTTGGGAAACGGAACAGGGATGGCAGAATTCCACTGGGTCCAGCTCTGCCTCTGCACCGTTCCTCCCCCTGCCTGAGTGCCTGGAGTCTGGGACAGGAAGGAATTAAGGGGGGAAAATTTGCTGCCAGTCCTATCAGATGATCTCCAGCAGGATGTTGTCCGGGTGGAACGCAGGATTCTCCCTGGCTATTCCCTGTGGAGGCACCAGACCAGGGTCTGGCCCACGCCGGTCATGCTGACCACGCGGTAGCCGAGGCTCTCCAGCTTGTCCAGGACCACGCGCGGAGCGTCGTTCACGTAGTACTCACAGCTGCACCCAGGAAAGATGGGAATAAGGTGAGCTGAGGGAGGAAGAGATGGTAATTTCCTGGTGGAAGTGAGCCTGCCTCGCTCCTGATCCCTCTAAGACCAGCGGCCACACCTGGCACAGGCGTGTGTGACACAGGGCCTTTGTTAACCCCGGGGGAAGGCACAGCCCGAGGTGCCAAACCACAGGAATCCTGTCCAGGAGGGAAGGATCAGGTTGAATAGGAACGTGGCATAGAAGCTGGTGTCCAGAGCCACATGCTGCTCAGTAACTGGGCTGACACTGCAGCAGAGGGTTCACAGGTAAACACAGTGAGCACGTTTTTAGCATACCTGGGAATTCATGGAGGAGGAGGGGAATGATTCAGGTGTTTCTAAGGAATGAAATCCCAGTGTTCTACTCATGTCAGAGTATGTCTGTGAGGTGGGTGGGTTTGAGAGACTGTTAGAATTTGGGGATTGGAACAAAGTGATGCTTTCAGGCAGGTGGGAAACCTTTGGAAAGCCAGTAGCCATCCATCCTGCATGGAGGTGCCAGGCGAGGTGGAGCCCAGGCTCCTCTGTTCCAGCAGTGCCTGGGAGCTGGTACTGGGATCCTGTCCAGCTCTGATTCCCCGCTGGTTTGTGCTGGCTCTATGCATGGAGCAGAAGCTGGCCCACATTCCTACCCCTCGATCCCAGAAGCTCCAGGGCTGTGACACTGCTCCCCAGTGAAGGGACCAGGCACAGACTGGGCTGAATTGGCTGGGGACAGCTGAGCTGAGCTGGCCAGTGGGACCTTTGGATGTGCCAGCCTCTCCTTTGACATGACTTTTGGGATAAGGCCCAGAGCAGCTCAGCTGTAGCTGACTCGCAGTGCTGGATAAGCAGATAATGATAGGCTGCAGGACCACTGGGGATCCTGTTTGGGCACCTGAACAAAGCCTCTCCTGCTTTTCCTACTAATAATGATAAAAAAAATCCAAAAGTCTTTCCAAAGCTTCTCCTGCTTGGATTTCAGACCCGTGCTGGAGCTGGGATTGCTTTAAAGCACGAAATAACCTGAGATGTGAGAGATTTTTCCAGTTTCTCAAGACTGTACTTGGCTGTAATTATAGATGTGGTGTAAAGATAATGTGCATTATTATAAGTGTCTTTGAAGTCTGTTCTTTCTCCAGGAGGGTTGCCACATACCCTTCAGATTCACAGTGGGAGCTGGTAAATATTATTCCCACTATTCAGAGGAAGTAGCAGAGGCAGGGATTTGTAGGAACCTAAAAAACGGAGTAGCTGAGCTAAAAGCAGGAGGCAAGAGTTCCCAGGGCTTTATCCCAGCTGTGTGTTGAGGGAAATGAAGATTGCACACTGTGGGTATCAGATCTGCTGCCATCTCCGTGTGCATCCAGTCGGGATGGAGGGGTTGGGATACCTGCAAAGCCTTTTCTTCCAGGTAAACCCCACCCCACCCCTTGCCCCACCTGGCTGCCCCAAGGGCTCTGACCCCAAGTGAGAGGGCAGGGACCACATCCCTGCTCCCCACACCTTGTGGGACTTAATGAGGGGCCGTGTGTCTGTGCAGAGCTGCGGAACAGGATCCGTGTGCTCCCTCATTACAGGGATTTCAGCTTCACCTGTACATCCCAGTTTCCCAGCAGGTCTGTGCTGCTCGGGCTTTTCCTCCAGGCTCCCTACAAAGTCACGGCTAAAGTTCTGGGGCCCAAGGTGCTACAGGAAGGGGGTGTGCAGCATCCATAGCCAGGCTCTGCTCATGAAGGAACTGGGGATGGAAAATCCTGCTCGGCCATGGTGCAGATCCTGGAGCTCCCAGCCCTGGTTGGGATTCTGGAGGAGGCGGCCAGGCTCGCCCCGCTGGCACGTGGCTGTGCTCCGGGGGGTGCCAGCAGCCACATTCCAGCCAGGGGACTTTTCCCCACTGCTCAGGCACACACGGGGAGGACGTGCTGTGCCGCAGGGATGTGCCCCAGGGACGCAGCGGAGTTCCCAGCTGTGACACAGGCCATGCCAAGGAGCAGGTGGGGCAAGAGGAGCTCAAAACGCTCCGGGCCACGGGGAGGGGAGAGAGGTGGTGAATCCACCAGGGAGATCCCACAGGAAGCTCCTATCCTTTCCCCAAAACGAGCAGAATGTGGTGCTTCTGTTCCTTACAGTGCTGCGGCTCCCCCAGCTGCTGGGGCGGGCACCACAGAGGCTTTTATCTGTCTTTGCCTTCCTTTCCCACCTGAATCCCAGGAATCCTTGCCCAAATCTCTCAGGATCCAGTTCCTTCTTGGAGCCTGTTGTGCTTCTCTCTGTCTCCCATCCCGTTGCGTAACTCCGGGCTCCGCACGGCGGGTGGCAGCACGACTCTGGCGCTGCTGCCAATCTCTGCCCCACCCACGGGTTTAGGAATAGCAGCATGGAGAGGGATCAGCCCGGCAAACCCCCCAGGAATGCAGCTGGGCTGGGAGGACCCTCTATACTTACATTTTATCTCCTTATTATTAACATTTCCCATCCCACTCAGATTTTTAATGCTGCAGCAGCCGAGGATCCAGCCCTTGGTGTTGGCCAGGCTGGTGCTGAGTAGGAGGGTTTTCCCAGCTCCATGGATGGAAGCTTGGGAACATTTGGGATGAGATGCACCTTCTATTTTAATGCCTCCTCCTCCTTTTCCTCCTTCTCCTACTCCACACCATGGCACATGGGACACAGCAGGAACTGAGCTGCTCCTCTCTGTCAAGTTCTTTTGCATTTGGGGGTTTGTTTTGCTTTGCCATTGGGGTTTTGGGCTTTTTTTTTTCCCTCCCCAGGGAAAACCAGGAAGTGGGATATCAAGTGAGGAAAAAAAGGAAAAAAAAGTGGGCCAAACCATGAGGAAGATGCTGGTCACCTCTCTGAGTGGCACTTGGCCAAAGGCTGGGGTCAAACTCAGCGTGGTCAGAGGTGGGGATATGGAGAAGTGTCAAATATCCACAGCTTGGGAACATGCCAGTGGAGGAGCTGGAGTCAGGGGTGACACAATGGGAAGCAGCTCCAACCCCAGGGCTCAGCTGCCCATGGAAAAGATTTGGGAGCTCTTGGGAAGGGCTGGCTCAGGTGAAGCCTCGAGCTGCACTGAAGAGCGGGATGGGATGGACAGACAGACTGCAGCTCGGAGGGATGGGATGGACAGAACTGGGTGAGCATTCTGGTGTCTCAGCACCAAGAAAGGCACAGGCAGAGCAAGGCAGGGCTGGCACCGAGAGAGGGAAAGAGGGGTCAGGTGCTAAAACAGGGTCAGAGCAAGGGAAAATAAAGAACCAAGTGAAGTATCAGGCATCATTTCCTCATTAACAGGACACATGGGAGTCCTGGGATTAACTACAGCTGGAAGGTGCTGTGGGGAATTCCAGAAGTGAAAATGTTCTGCATTTCTTGGGAAAATAAGGAGAGGAGGAGGACTTACAAGTTGTTCCCCAGCGTGCACCTCTTTGTGGCCCCCAGGATACTCATCAGGTGGGGATCCGAGTGCTCGTCGCCCACCATGGTGGGCCCAGCCTCCTGTGGGACAGGCACAGAGTGGTGAGTGACACGTGGTGACACGGCCACCCCCTGTTCCCAGCACAGCTCCGGTGAGAGCCCTCAAGGAAGGGAATTGCCATCAGCCCACCCTGGGAGGGGCCCTCAGTCCCAGCCACTGCCAGGCAGGTGCAGCTGCTCACCCGGGAAGGTTCCAGCCTCGGCTCAATGCCAAGTTTCACGCTGGAAATGTTTGCTTTGCCCCTTTGGTAAAGAGCAGAGCTTCCAAAGTCTCTGAAGGGCAGACTGAGCCCTGCTGCTGCAGGCTGTTCCCTCCAGTGCCATAATCCATGTGTCCCTTCCTGTACCTCATCCATAATCAATCAACTTGTACAATCCCAAATGCCACTGCCAGCAGATGCTTTGGTGCTGCAGCGTCCCCACACATCCCCATTCCCAATCCACTGCTGCTTCCTTTGGGACATCTCCAGTGGCAGCAGCAGCAGTGTCCATCACAACTCCTTCCCTTTGCTCATTTGCTGTTTTCACTGTCCCTGCTTCCTGCCCTAAACCACATCAGCAGATCCAGGCTTCTGGATGTCGGGAAAAGGGAAACCCCAGATAAACACACAGCTGTGGGTTCCTACAGAGTCCTGCAGGATGTGGGTGCTGCCAGTGCCGGGGAGTAACGTTTGCTTTGTGGCTTTATCTGATAGGGACAGCCAGCAATCCCACCGGTGCTCCTGGACACTGATCCCAGCCAGAGATCCCAACCACTGGCCGGCTCCCGTCTGCCCCAGCCATGCCCACTCCCTTGGCCGCGTTTTCCACCCTGGAATGGCTGTTTGGGGACGAGGGAAAACCAACTGCGAGGACAAGAGGGGCCGCCCCTTTGGCGTTCGTGGGATCCCGCCGCAAGTTTCCCAAGTGAGTCGCTGTTTGGGACAGGAAGCTTTGGGGGCAGCAGAGCCGGCGTGGGGGCACCGGGGGCTCTCACGGGGGGCTCCCACAGGCCGCTGGAGCACAGCCTGGCCCTGCTGGGGTCCCCCAAACTTGCGTCACCCCCCGACCCCCCAGCAGCCCATGCCGGGATCGCACCGGGGCACCGGTGACGGTGGCACCGAGGGCTGAGCG
>VXBC01008942.1:1134-18245 GCA_013399945.1 Ploceus nigricollis | reverse complement strand
TTGTATAATTATATATTATACAATATATATTACATATTATACAGAATACAAAATTAGCTCCATTTGAGTTCGTACAAACAGGAGTGAACCACCTCGTGAATTCTTTGCCTAGAAAGGGAATTGGGTGGACTCTGCTGGTGGGTGGACTCTCCTTCTGGAGAGGAGAAGGGGAATAGCAGATATTTCACTACCAAATATTTATTTCTCTTCCTTTTTCTTTCCCTCCAGGACCCACCTGGAAGAAACCCAGCGTGTGACACGCCGGAGGAAGTTCCCCTTCTCCAGGGAGAGGAGTGACTCCACGTGCTCCAGCTCCATTTATTTCACAGCCAGCTCAGGGAATATCAACACAGATGATGGAGAGAGTGAAGGGGGGTAAGCTGAGCACTGGGACAGATGTTTTAGGGGATTGTGTGCCACATCTGGGCAGTTTGGAACATAAAGAAGGGAATTTTCTTCCCCTGCAGCCTGTTTTAATTTGCTTTTGTTACACTAAATGTGTTACTGCCAGGGCCAGACTAAGAAATTTGAAATGATCCTGACTTTTAGAGAAAGGAAAAAAAATTTTTGAGGGGTTTTAAAGAAATAATTTGATTAAGGAACGTTGCAGAAGGAAGGGAAGTACAAGTCCAGCCTGGCAATGGAGTGAGAGAGTTTGGAAATCAAATTTCCAGATGATATATATTATATTAAAATGATTAAATCAGCAAATATCCTGAGGCGGAAGGGACCCAGGAGGATCATCCAAGTCCAACTGCTGGCCCTGCACATGACAGAAAAGTTCTGTGTGTTGTAAGAGCATCATTAAAAATGCCAAAGTAGCTGCAGGTTTATTCCTGTTAGACAGGTAACAGGTTCTCCTGCACCTGTGACTGCTGATTTTCTGAGAAATGCTGCTCCTTTGTGCCTGAATCTGACCTCTTCTGTAGCTTTTGGGGTACGGAAGTGTGTCCCAAAACAGCTGGTGCTGCTATATGTGTTTTCCCAGAGCAGTTGGGATGAAATGTAATTTAAAGAGGGATTTTAGAGCAGTGGGAGAATTTCAGGGGGAATTTGGGCAGCCAGATGACCTGGGGGCTGGTGTCAGCTGGCATTTCAGCAGGGATTTGTCCTGCCAGGAAAAAGGACAAGGATCTGGGACTGCCCTAAGCTCCTGTTTGTCTCTAATAACTAGAGGTGGTGAGGGTGATCTCATTGGGGTTGTAGAGCTTCATTCAGCTCAAGTGGGTGTTGGGATGAGAGGAAAATTAGGGAGGGAGTGATTCATGGTGGTGTAATAGGTAACGAGGCTGCAGAACAGATTTTGGAGCTGTGGAGTTGGTTCTGAAGGCAGGACTTGGGTGTTTGGGTAACAGCAGATGCACTGAGTCACCAGGGGGACAAGGGTTTGTGTAAAACTGCTGGAAAAAGGGGTTTTGGGCACACATCCCAGCCCTGGCTATCAGAAAATTGTGAGTTCAGATCAGATCACAGAAAATTGTGAGTTGTGACAGAGGCCAAGAATTCAGGGTTATAGAAAAGGCACCTCCTGAGGGGACAGGGGTGTATTTTACTGCAAAACCTCATTAATTTATTGGGAATCCAGTGGTGGTTGGTGGAGTCCTTACCTTTTAATTAACATCTGTAATTAGCTGTAATAACCACTGTGGGGACTGGTGGATTAGCAGCTCTCACCTGATTTAAGACTGGAATCTCAGGTAATGCCTCACTCTGGTGCTACACAGAGAGGTGTAAAAATATCATTCAGGCCAGGACCAGCTGCCTGTAGTGTGCAGTGTTGTCTGCTAGGGATGTAAATGTGCTTGATAAGTAACATTTTCAGGGCAGGAAATGTGAGTTTTGGAAAAAAGCTGTTGAAGCTTTGGAGCAGGCACGGGGAGGAAGAATGAGCCTGTTGCCAACAGATGGATTTCAGCTGGGGTTCCTTGCTGACAGCTGAATTCTTTCAGTGAAATTCAGAACAAAAAGCCCCCATTTCAGCTTTATTTTGTGAACCACGTGGGCATGAGCAGCTTCTCCAATTTCAGACACAATTCCCAAAAAATCTCCCAGGAGTTTTCAGGGGGGTTGTGCTGTTTAATTTCCCTGTGTGGCTTTGGGTTTTGGGCTTCTTCACCTCCTCTTCCCATGGGCTCTGTTTTTCTTCAGGATTGCCATATTAAAGCATTCCAGAGCTTTCCATCATTGTAAACAGGCTGATAACACCTAAATCCCTTAATCTCCCTGAAAACTTTGGGTTTCCTTGCCTTTTTGAACTGACAGAATCTCATAGGGGCTGTCTGGCAGAAAACATGGTTGGTTTTTGAGCTGAAGGGCTGAAATCTTGGCAGCTGCCAGTAAAATGTTGGGGGTTAGGATGGGGAAATCATGGAATTCGAGGAGTTTGTGTTTAATTACTGGAATAAGGTGGTCTAGAGAACTAATTATGCCATTAATATTAAGAAATGTAAATAAATTAGGGTTTTAATCTGAGGCAGAGCCGTGCCAGTGTCGCCTACCCTTGTGCTGGTTATCCATTAATTCAGTGTCATCTCCAGCATGGCATCCTTGCTTTCCTGCCTTTGCAGTGTGAGGCTGATGCTTTATTTCTTGCCTTAAAATGTTTCAGGACAACATGGTGGGGTTTTGAATGTCTGGGTGAGGGCTGGAGGCTGCAGAGAGGAAGCAGAGAGGGGAATTCCTGAGAATTAGGGATGGTTCTCAAGAAGCTTTGATAGCCAAACATGTCTTGTTATCTATGTGTGGGCAAAGCCCCGTCACTGCCTCCTTCAGATAGTGGCTGTGGTCACATATCTGTGTCCCCAGACAAAGGCAGGGCCACAGGGCTGTCCCTGGGAGAAGGAATCAGCCAGGACAGAGGGAAGCACAGCTGGAAGTACCCAGAGGGCAGGGAACTCAGATCCAGCAGAACTGCTGAAGTTCTCTTGGGCAGTTACTGACTTAAATCAACGAAACCCCTGTGTTCAAGTGCACATTTCGAAATGACTGGCTGATTTGTGCCTGTTCTGTAGTTAAGAGCTTGCAGGTGAAAGTAAGGGGCACAGATAGTCTTGTTTGGAGAGGAATCAGCTCTGTAAGTAGACTCCCTCCTGCTGTGGTGCCGCTGTGTAACCCTGGTTTAAATTTCAAATTTTAAATTCCCAGCTTTAGTGCTGAGGGAGCTTAATTTTCTCCATTTTCAGGAGCTTTGATCTGAGCTTTACAGGATCACTGAGGTTAGGAGGAACTGACAGGGTGTGCAGAGGAGGTGGGGACAGTTAGAATCCTGGAATGATTTGGGTGGGAAGGGACCTTAAAGCTCATCCAGTGCCACCCCCTGCCCTGGCAGGGACACCTTCCATAGACCAGGTTGCTCAAAACTGACTCGGGACTTAACTTTGTTGTCACCTTCATCCTTCAGCTTTCTGAGGGTGATACAAGACATGAAGTTGTGTGAGACACTTGGGTTGTGCAGTTTTCTCTGGGGTAAGCTGAGATATTCATCCTCTCCTCTCCTCAAAGTGCTTTGGTGATGTTTCTTTCCCCCAAAGTTACACCACGGCCAACGCGGAGTCTGACTACGACCGGGAGTCGGAGCGGGAGAGCGAGGACGAAGTGAGCTGTGACACAGTGAGGACCGTGCGCAGGGACTCCCTGGACCTGGCCCCCGAGGATGAAAGCCCTCTGCTCCTGGATTCCTCGCTGGAGGAGGGGCTGGGGCAGCTCCTGGAGCAGGCTGACCGCCTGCACAGCGGGGATGAGCAGGACAGGAGAGAGGGCTTCCAGCTGCTCCTCAACAACAAGCTGGCGGTATAGGTGCCTTGTTGTATTTTCCAGCACCAGGGGAGGGTCAGCTTGGATGTCAGGAGGGATTTCTTCACTCAGAGTCCAACCTGGAACTCATATCCACCTTGTCATCCAGGCCAGAGCACTGAATGCCATGTCCAGTCGCTCCTTGGACACCTCCAGAGATGAGGACTCCACCACCTCCCTGGGCAGCCCCTTGCATTGCCTGACCACTCTTTCCAGGAAGAAATTCCTCCTGATGTCCAACCTAAACCTGCCCTGGCACAACTTGAGGCCATTTCCTCTTGTCCTATCCCTTGCTCCCTGGGAGCAGCGCCTGGTTCCCCCCGGCTGCCCCCTCCTGTCAGGGAGTTGTGGAGAGGGAAAAGGTCCCTCCTGAGCATCCTTTTCTCCAGACTGAGTCCCCACAGCTCTGTTCCCTTCCCTGGACATGCTCCATCCCCTCCCTGACTGCCTTTCTGACTTGGGAAGCCCAGAGCTGGGCACAGCACTGGAGGTGCCCCTGCAGTTCCCAGCACAGGGAACCCTTCTGCAGCACCGAGTTCTAAACTTGCCCTCACTGTGGTTCCACTTTGCTTCCTTTGGAATTGGGGCATTTTAAGGCTTAGAAAAATCCCTGCGTGACTTGAGCTGTGAGTGCCCTGCTGTCTTTTGTTCCTGCCCTGATGTGGGGTGTTTGGGATGTTTGTGTTCCCTGCAGTACGCGGGGCAGCGGGAGTTCCTGTGGCGCCTGGCGCGGGCGCACTGCGACATGTGGGAGCTGACGGAGGACGAGGACGAGAGGAGGTCCTATGCCACAGGGGGTAAGGAATTCCCTGCTGCCCCAAAGGAGGGCTGGCACTCAGCTGCACAACCCCTCCACCTGCCAGCAGGGCCGTGGATTCACTGGTTTTCCCTAGAAGCTGGTTTTTAGGGGAGTGGGAAGCAGCGCTTTAAATGAATTTTTTGTGTTTAAAAATTGAGCTTTCTGAAAGAGTCTAAATAGAATGAGACTTACTTAGAGCTGGAAAAGTTGTTTCTCAGACCTGTCATCCATTTCTCTGTGATACTAAAATAAATCATAAATATAAAATAAATAAGCTTTGCTGTAGCACGCTGGATTTTCTCTGTTGCCAGCATGTGCAGATACAAAAACAACACCTATTTTTAAATTCACTTTAGCTTCATTCCCTCATTGTTCTTTACCACCTCAAAGGTGTTTGTAATATTTTAGGTGAGTCAGAATACAACAAAAATCATCTTTGTTACAGTTAAGATGTGCAACAAAATATACTAATCCAAATAATTTTTGTCTTGTTTATTATGCACATAACTAAATAGAGTTAGTTAATACTGTAGCTAATAAAATTACTCTTTTCTGACTATCAGTGGAAACATTTAAACATGGAATTCTAAGTTTTATATTGTCCTTTTAGCCATCAATAGGTGCTTAGTTTTCAGCTTTTTGAACTTGCCAGAGGATAAAATTATGTATGGGATGTTTCCAAGCCAAATGCATTATCAAATTGGCAAATATATGACTTTTATGCTGTTCTGTTACTCTGACAGCCTCAGAGAAAGAAACTGGGAGAGAAAGGAACTGAATTTCTTACCTCCGACTCCTTTTTTGTTCCAGGGAAGGAAGAGCTGGAACTTGCCTTGCAGAAATGGGATCAAAGTGCTGAGTGCCACCAGTGGTAAGTGACTTTTTACTTCTTGCTTTTAAGAAGTGTAGGAAAAGGACCTGGAAGTTTTTGTGAGCTGAGCTGCAGTTAAAAAAATAATAAATACAAACCCCCCAGCAACTTCATTGCTGTTATTTGCACTGTGCCATGCTGGTGGTGTTTTTCCATAAAAAGCCATTTTTAACAGCTTTGCTTAGTTGGTGTAAGGAATAACTTGACAGACAGTAGGTTTGGTTGTGATGGTAGGAATAAATTTGGGGTATCTTACAGCAACTTAATTATGAATTTCTCTCTGAAGAGTTCTGGAGGAAAAGCTCCCAAGGGGAGCTGCTTTTGAGGCAAGAGGGGATGTGTTTGACTCCATCAGCCAGGCCTAGGAGTGTGGGCTTGGTGCTCTGCCACATTCCCTGTTTTCCACTTAATTCTGGAGGAAGGAGATCCATCACTCTCACCAGACAGGCTTTTAGAGTCCCCTGGAAGTGTTTTCTGGCACTGCTGGCTCTGCTCTCATCACCCTGCAGGGCCCTTGGCTTGGAAATGAAGGGACACAGCAGCACGTGGCTCTTTTTTTTATTTAAACAGAGGTATTTTATGTATTTGTTCCCTGCTAAAAAAAGAGATGATCTGCAGTTCAGCCAAGCAGTTGTGACCAACATTTCTGCACAGGGTTTCAGGGAGGAGGCAGGAGAGGGGGAAGGACCTTGCTGCCTTCAGCAGCCTGGATGAGCAAGCTGTGCTTCCAGCTCCTGTGGGGGATTTTTAAATGTCCTTTATGAAGATTACTCCAAAAGAGAGTTTGTGGAGTGGCACAGATATTTGGAGAGAAGGGAATGTGCTTTTCTGTTACTCTGGTGAATTCCTCTGTGAATGGTGTTTGTCAGCAGTTGCACTGAAGGATTGACAGCACTTAAATTAGAATAAAAGGGGTTTTTTTTCTTCTTTAATGAAAAGTGTTGGGAAAAGAGGTTGCTGAGCGTCTTTGCCAAACAAGATCTGTGCTCTTGCAATGAGTAAATTTGCTTGAAGGATTGTTTTGAACTACTGGCATCTGAATAAATGCCTTTATAATCTTAAACTGTGTTTCATCTGTTGGTAATGAATTACTGCTCTCAATTAAAGCTTTGATTGGAAGGAGG
The DNA here is from genome assembly GCA_013399945.1 of Ploceus nigricollis. Classification (NCBI taxonomy): domain Eukaryota; kingdom Metazoa; phylum Chordata; class Aves; order Passeriformes; family Ploceidae; genus Ploceus; species Ploceus nigricollis. Next base: position 11,659 of record VXBC01008942.1, on the reverse strand, counting down.
AATTTGAGAGCAGGAAAATCTCCAGCAGATCATGGTGCTGGGCTCTTGTCTGCTGGCTTAACATCTTTGAATGAATGGGGTTTAGTTGCCAGGGTGGATCTTAAAATTTGTATTTTACAAAGCCGAGTTCTACTCCAGTGTCCATATATTGACAATTTTGCCTTGGAATTCCAAGTTTGGGACAATTCTCAGCCCTTCAGACCCCTTTCCCTAACAGGGATAAGGCTCCTTCCTGCACAGCTACATCTTGCTTCCAATTCTCCAGGGCAGCTGGAGAAAGGAAACAACAGAGCAGCATGTGGGAGGTGTGGGATTTCTTGGGAATGAATATGTAACTCCCTTTATCAGCACACAAATTACTATTTTCTGCCACAATAGAACAGGAAATTATTCCCTTCCCAGCTCTGAAGTGGTCACAAGCTGACTAATTGCAGTCTTTCTTTATGCTAATAGAATTTACCCTGAGGAGAAAAAGCAGCAGAAGTTTTAAAGCTTTTTTGGGGTGGATTTGATGCCCCAGCTCTTGAGGGAAGCGATCAGAGAACATTGTTCACATTTATTTAAATTACAGTTTTATTCTGTCATATTTCTCTCTAGTGACTAATTTCCTTGCTGAAGAATCCTTTATTATCTTCTGTCACAGGGGAGTAATTTATTATCTCTCACCACCCGTGTTGTCTTTCCAATATTCTTCTCCCTCTTCCTCCAAAAGTGGAGGGATTCAGTGCAGGACACAAGCTGTGGGAGTGGCATGGCCTTGTGCTGGTGTGGTGGTCCTTTGCATTTTTTCTTCTACACAAAGCAGTCACCATCATCTTTCCCTTTCCCATTGCATCCAGAATGGCCACTGTAATAGAAATATTCCCAGTTATTTTGCTGCCTCTCCCCACAGGCTGTGTGAAGCCTGATGGTGCAGGTCTCCTGGGCTGAGTTTTTTCTCTGTGTGTGTGTGTCTCATTTCATGTTGATTTTCTGTTTTATCAGTTGCCTCTTGGAAGTTTGTGGATTCCTTCAGGTGAAATGGTGCTGGTTTTTGGTGCTTATTCATTGTATTTTGTGCTTGTTATTTCCTCCTGCTGCCCACATCATTCCCAGTTTTTTGAGGTGCCGAGGAAGACAAGAGGTACTTTGCCTAAAGTTATCATTGCAAGGAAGAATTTCTCCCCTCAGTGCCTTATTGTTGTTCAGTCATTGCTGACATTTTAAAGAAAAAAAGAAAGAAAATAACTGGGGAAGGGAAGAATTTCTGCTGGGGAGTCACTGCTGGCTACAGCTCCTTTTGGGGTTGGAAGGATTTGGCAGCAGGAGGAAAAGTGGTTTCTCAGGAGTGCCAGGGAGAGCAGTAAGTGTGTGGGGCCGTGTCTGGCCTGGCTTTGGGATCTGCCCAAGCACAAAGGAGAGGCTTTCATGGCTCTGTTCTGGCCGTGGAGTGTGGGACAAAGCTCTCCTTGCAGCTGTTGCTGTTGGAAGCTGGCCGGTCCCAAGGGAGCCATCTCCGGGCAGAATGGAGCAGGAATTTGGTCAGGGCTGCACAGACAAGCCAGCCTTGTGCACAGGGACTGACCTCTGCCCCTGCTGCCCTTGGGAAGTTCCCTTGGGAAATGTGGGAGTTGTGTTGGGCATTAAATGCATTTAGTGCCTAAAGAGTAGATCTGTGTATGGGAAGTGAGGGATTCACAGGGAATGATCTTAGAGCCTCTCTGCTCCTGACTTAAATTACCTGGTTCTTACCTTGGATTTAGACACCAGAGTCATTCTCTGCTTTGGTTGTCAAAGATCCCTGAGCAAGCAGAGCTTTTGTCCATTTAAACTGATTTCTCCATGAGCTGTTTTCAGCTCTTGACTAGGACAGAGCAAGTTCCCAAGTCTGTTCTTGCTTTTAGGGATGGATGGATGGATGGATGGATGGATGGATGGAGCATCAGTGGTTGCACAGACCTTTCAGAAATGAATTGAGAAACAACTGTGGCCTTCTAGAATTCCCAGCCCATTCCCTATGGGTGTTTTCAGCACAACTTCAAGCACGAAGCAGCAGCTTTAGGAATCAGGAAAGGAGACTGAGCTGTGGATTTGCCTTGGCTTCCATTCCTCTTGCTTAAAGTAATACTGGAAGTGCAACCAGAGGGATTTCAGAGAAATCTGAGGAAAATGGTGCAGGTGCTGTGTCAGGAGCTGTAGTTTGAGTTGGATGTTTTGCCCTGGAAATGAAGCACTGCCTACTGAAAGCCCTCGTTGTGGGAGGAATCATAAGCTCCAGCCCCCTTGGAGTTATCCTGTGTGTTATGGAGAAGTGGGATTGGCTTGGATGAGTCTCCAAAATGTGCCCTTTCTCCTGGAGAGTCTGGCAGTTTGGTGGAACATCTCGATCACCAGCCCTTTTCAGTTCCCTGGGTACATCTGGCTGTCCGTGGGCAGATCCTGGATTTTTGAAAAGTCACAGCATTCCGGATCTGCCTGGGAGATGGCTTTAATTTAACACCTGGCAGTGCTCCAGCATTTCACTCTTGCTGCATCACTGCCCAGATCTGGCCAATTCTGAGCCAGGTTCTGGATTTATGAGCTGAGCATTTTGTGTTCTGCAGGCAGATTAAACAGGGAATTTGCTGTCAGTGTGATATGGGGCAGGAGCAACTCTAGGAATAGGTGTTAGGAGATAGTTCAGAATGTAGTGGAGGGAAAATAACGTGGAATTAGAGCTGTCTGAATGCATCTCCCTGACTTGTCTGCCCTGGAAGGTGAATTCAGAAATGTGAACATCCAGAATACAGGAGCTCTCCCAGATGGATGTTTGTGGGCTCTAAGGAAGGGGGAGCATCGACCTTCCCCACTTTTTCCTTTCATCTTGTCTCCCCTTGGAAGAGCCAAAGCTTTTTTCCCCAACCTCTTCAGGATCAGCTGGTCATTAATTTCAGGTTGAGTCACTGGGAATTCTGCTGTCTCTCCCAAAGCACTAATTCCCAAATAAATTCTTATTTTAATTTTTGGTTGTTGCAGGCTAAATTCCCTGTCCCTGCTAATTCCCTGTCCCCTTACTCAAGTGCAGGGACTCACATCCATCTACCCAGTGCACAGGAAGGTGAAAAACTGAAAATGCTCACAAAATATCAGGAAAACTGTCCTGGAGGTGGTTAAAAGAGCTAAGAGCTGTGTTTGGGCTAGCAGAGCCCCCTGACTGTGGAGGGGAGGTGCTGGAGGCTCTGTATTCCATGGCAGAATCTTGCTTCCAGGGAAGTCAGAGTGCAGAACTCAAAAAGTCCTTCACAGTCCTGAGCTTAAATCCTGGGGATTTAAGCTGGAAGATCAGGCTCTCTCAGCTGGGGGTTCCTGCTTCCACAGAGTTTATTTTCTAATAAATGGGGAAATCTTGAGCTGATAGTCCTGGGGGAAGTGCTGTATCAGCAGCTTAATGAGGAGTCTGGCTACTAATTAATCAAGGGATATCCTGGGGGAAGCTCTGGATGGATCTGAGCAGTAATGCACAGGGCACCCAGTGGTTACAGGGGATGAAAATCCCCATCACCATTATTTTTAATCTCTCCTGGTCCTGCTGCTCAGCCCTCCTGCACCTCCACAATGCCTCTGGTGATGCTCATCCCGAGGCATCCCATGGAATGAGCTGGAATAAACCACTCCATCCTGCCAAGCTGAGCAAGCAGGGGAGAGAACAGCAGAAAGCAGAGCCTAAAATCCCAGAAGTGCAGAGTTGTGGGTGTGAAAATCCCCAACAGTCCAGTGGCCCTGAGCCTGGGATCAGCAAAGCTGGGTTGGGAAGAATCATCTTTCCTGGGAATACAGTGAAAATCAGATCAGATCTCTCTTTCCATATATATTTTTTAGTTTATTTCATGGCACCAAAATAGGACTGAAATTTAATTTACTGCTGCTTTTATGGCTTTTTCATCAACGTTTTACCAGGCTGTTCAAAAAACCCTGGAATTTATATTTGACATGAGACAAGTGTGTGATTTATTGTCTAGGAATATTTTATCTCATGATCTTAGAAAATAAGCTTTTTATTGGCTTGTATTTCTCAACCCCTGTCATGTTGTGGTTAGGGATGTTTAGTCCAGGCTGGTGTTTGTTGGGAAACAAACTGGAGAAGATCCTAAAAACACTTACTCCATTGTCTGCACACAACAGAGTGGGGCTGTGGAGCCCCAGCAGCAGGAAAAGATTTTTTTCCAGCTGGCAGGAAAAGATTTTTGTCCCATAACCCACTGATCTGGTAATCCTTGCCATTACCATGAAAAATAAGAACTTTAGAGCTGATCTGAGAGCTTCTCCACAAGAAAATTAACAAATTAAAGGAAGAGATTTATGGCAAAATGCTAAATTGTTCAGGAATCGTGATGTTGTGCTGTAACTTACACACTGGAAATGGAGCAGTGAGGTGTGAGGGGATTTGTGGGATTTTGTGACTCTGAGGAAAGTGTAATTGGAGATTTAAAGGTCTCCTGACAGATTCCTGCACATCTGCTGTGGTTAATCATCCCAAAGGATGCTTTGGGATATCGATGTTGCTATCTGTGGCAGCACTGGGGTGTGGGTGTAGGAAAGGGGATTTTTATTTGCATCTTTCTGCTTTTCAGCTTTATTTTTTGCACAAATGAGCCGTGTTACTTATTCATCTGTCTGTTCCACTTGATATTTTTTGAACCAAACTCAGAGAAGGGATGGAAATGTCCTCCACTCCCAGAGCTCTCACCCAAGCAGGGCAGGAGAGACCAAACTTCCATCTGCATGTTCTGTCCCACTTGAGAGCTCTCTGAGCTGTTGTTGTTTCTTGGGAAGTGATGCAGGGAGGGAGGTTTTGAACCACTGTGATGCAGGGAGGTGAGGTGGGAGGGTGCAAATCCACAGGGAATTAATCTTGAATTTCACGGCTCGTGCAATAACTGCTTTTGCTCGGGCCCTGCTTCTCAGGCTCACAACTCACAGTCTCTTACTGGACAAAGCTAAATGGCTTTGCATTTCCAACACTGAACATGTGTCATTCTGTTTCCCAGCTGCAGGATGTAGGTAGGTTTTCCAAGTATTTCCCTGGAAGTAGAACTCTGTGTGCTGCAGCTGGGCTGCATAAGGAGGTCGCTGCGCCCCGTAGTGGATTAGAGCTGCTCATAGTCTGCCTCTTGCTGCAGTAACTTCACTCTGCACTGCTCTGGGTTCTGGCACAGCTTTCCCTGCTCAGAGAAGCAATTCCAGGTGTGGAAGTGTGCTGCTCCTGGTTTTTAGCCATCAGTGCAGTGAGTTTGTGTCGCACCCAACCCCTCTGGCTGCCTCATCCTTCGAGCTCATTCCTTCCTGGGTGCTGCACTTTTGCTGTTTATGTCTCTTCCTGTGAGGGATGTGCTGTGTTCCTTGTTTCCCCCACTAAGGTGTGAAGCTTTAATGGCACTTCACAGAATCCTGGGATGGTTTGGGTTGGAAGGAACCTTAAAACTCATCCCATTCCACCCCTGCCATGGGCAGGGACACCTTCCACTATCCCAGGCTGCTCCAAGCTCTGTCCAACCTGGCTTTGAGCACTTGTAGATCTTCCTTCTGCACCCATGGACAGCAGGTAAATGTGGATTCAATGTGGATTCAATCCCAGCTGGCTCATGCAGGTGTCTCCCCACACAGGTTTGCCATCCTTTGTGGGCAGGTGTCAGAGCAGGAGAGCATTCCCAAGCGCATCCAGGCTGGATATGTTTTCAAGGTGAGTGGCCAGGAGGTGCTGGGCTTTGTCTGAGTATCAAAGAACACTCATTTCTGCAGCAGGAAATTGGGAAAATTTGCTCCAGTTCTTCTTAGGGAAGCAGTAGATTTCAGAGGTGCCACGAGTGGGTGGTTTGGGGTGAGGGGGCTGATTCCAGCCATGCCTTTTGGGAATGACCTTTTGGGCTGACTGCAGTTTTACACACTGTAATTGCAGAAAAGAAAAGAAATCTTGCAAATGAATTTAGGTAAAGGATGAGACTTGGAGCTTGAAACATGGAATTATTATGTAGTGACAACATTACAGCACCAGCTTGTCTGCAGTATGTGCCTGTGAATGACCCACACCCTCCCAGGAAGCAGTTACTGCTCAAAGAGGATTTCATTTGCCTCAGATTCCCCCCCTTTTTTTTTTTTTATTCCTAGTATTATTACTATTGTTATGATGCCTTGTGGATGTTCCAGGGGAAAAGGATGTACATGGAACAGGCCACAGGTTATTGTTTCCCCATCAGCCTTTGGCATGATCAGTGAGGTTATGGCAAAGCTCTGGAGCAGGAATAAAATGCAGGGCAGCTTCTTTGTGTATGTGTGCAGAAATTCCTGTCCCTGAGGCTGCAGAAATGCTGCTTTTCCTTGCTCACTGAATCCAGTCTAATTTTACTGTTTGTGACACTTAATTTGTGGATTTCTTCCTTTCCTCTTTCTCCACCTCCTCTGGTGGGTATTTAATTTGCTTTTGACAAAGATGTGACACGTGCTGGTGATGCTTTCCCACAGGAACACATTGATAAAGCCATTGCCCTGAAGCCACAGGACCCACAGCTCTACTACCTGCTGGGCAGGTGGTGTTACCAGGTAACAGAGTTTATCATTACCCCCTGGGCAGGCCTCTGAAGGGTTCAGAGCTCCAACCTTGGGAGGTTTTTTAGTCACTGCTGGTGGCATGGGAGGGGAAATGAAAAAGGGTGGGTTAGGAAAAGCCCGAGCTGCAAACTCCTTTCCTGTTCCCAGTGCTTTGCTTGGTAAAAACAACCTTCCTTCCATCCTCTGAGCACACAGGGATGTGGTCAAGGCCATGTGAGGAGCTTCTGCTCACAGTGTTGGTGTGTCATGTGTTGCATGTGTCCCCCTGCCACACACAGAACTGGAGGCACTGGCAGCACGTGCCAGCTGCTTTATGCTTCCTGACAGGGAAAAGCTTGGAGTCAGATGCCAAGCTCTCAATCAGATTTAGAGCCTAAAAAAGGGAATAAAAGTCTGCAGTGACTGTTGCTGTTCCGTTTGTGCCATTGGAAAGCACTTTGTTGGGAATGGAGCCACAGTGCAGAGACTGTAGCTGGGATAATTGACAGTGGGAATTACAGAGCAGCCCTGAGCTGAACTGCTGGGAGCTCCTGGCTCTTTTCCTCTGTGGAAAAAGAGCCTTCCTTCACACTCAGCCTGGAGCTGCTGAAGCCATGGAATAAAACCACGGATGGAGAAGTATGGTAGTGCTTCATCTAGTCTGCATTGCTAGAATTATGCAGGATTAAACAGGGTATTGTCAAAGGGAGGTGGTGGAGTCCCCATCCCTGGAGGTGTTCAGGGAATGCCCGGAGGTGGCACTCAGTGCTCTGGGCTGGTGACAAGGTGGGGATTGTCACAGTTTGGCCTCCGTGGGCTGGGAGGGTTTTTCCAACCTGAGTGATCCCATGATTATCTGGTGGGAAGGCTTCAGCCTACCTCTCCCAAGGAATCAAAGGGTGGAGGGGAGCAGGTTCTTGTGGAAGGTTTAGGCTGGGAGAAGGGAAAGCACAGGTGGGGACTGGTGTGGCTGCAGCATGGCAGGTTGGGATTTGCGGCCATCCAAATCCCAGATGTATGGAACTACAAAAACTGACCTGGCACAAGGGAAAGCAAAAAAAGGGTTGAATTCTTTGGCCGGACTTGGATACTCCATGGGAATATTCCGACACTGCCCAGGGGTTTGGCTTCCTCCCTGCTGCAGGAGCAGCTCCCAGGGACTGGGCAGGCCCTTGTTCCTGTGCTGGTGTCGGATGGATGGGGCAGGTTGCCCTTTTGTCTGTGCAGGTTGCCCACCTGGGCTGGCTGGAGAAGAGGACGGTGTCGGCGCTGTTCGAGGCCCCCCCGACGGCCACGGTGCAGGACGCGCTCCAGAACTTCCTGCGGGTAAGGAAATGTGGGAATGTGCTGGGAAGGGGCATCCCTGACCTGCACAGCTCACAGGGATGGCACTGGGCTGCTTGGATCCCTCCCTGGTGCTTCCGCACAGCCTGGGGCCTGGGTGGAAGGAAAGCTGGAAAAGTGTCCATTCCAGATCAGCCAGACAAAAGAATGGATGTTGAAGATGTCAGAATTGCAGCCCAAAGTGTTGGGAACTGGTTTAGGGGGGGGTTGGTTTTCCTTTTTAAGGCTGCACAGCGATTCCTTGCTCAGTACCGGATACATCTGGGCTGTGCTTCCAGGGTCTGGGAGCTGGCAGCTCCTCCCTCAGAATATTTTACTTAAAGCCTGGCTGACTTTTCCATTTCAAACTTTTCCAGACAACTGCTTGCAGGTTTCAGGGGCATAGTGCTTTGTGTATTTATTAGGATTCTCCTTCCTGCCATCTATTTTTTTTCCTTTAAAAGCTGCAGTGAGCCTGATGTAAGAATTAACTGTGTCCTTGTATATCCTAATGTCTGCTCTTCCCTGTCACACCCTCCCTCTGTTCCTGTAGGTCGAGGAGCTGAGCCCAGGGTTTTCCAAAGCAGGAAGGGTTTACATTGCCAAGGTAACCACTCACTTCTTGTTTGTTCAGGGGGTAAGAAATATTTGTATTAAAAATCACCTTTGGCTGTAAAGTGCTGACCAGGTAGAAAATAGTCCATGCAGGAGCAAGATTCTTTAGGATGATAATATTTCCTTTTATCTTTTAAATCTTTTTAGGCCGAATCACGTCATGCAGAGGCTTTAAAATTCAGGGGTTTTGCCTTTGAGTCACCCAGTGGAGCATCCCTGGTTTTTAACAGATTAAATTCTGTATAAAGCAGGAGTGGTGACTTGGCAGCTGTGGGCTGGAGGTTTAATCCTTCCCCACCACGACTTCTGTGGTCATAAAGCCAGAGAATCATGGGGAGAAGTGAAGGATAAAGGATTTCTCTTTCCCTGTCCAGCATGGGAGTCTTGAGCCCTCTTGCTGAGGGGTTTTTAGCACCCACTTCCTTTTCCTGGGTGTATTTCATGGTCTCCAAAATACTTCCAAGACTCTCTGGGCACCCAAAATCTTCCTGTTCCCAGAGGGATCACTGTGCCTCAACTGCTGGTCACATGGAGAATATTTCATACCTATTTTGGGACCTGAGACTCCTGTAGATAATATTTATTACATTTCAACAGTCTGGGGAATGATATGCTCCCAGGAGAGAGGTTTTGTGGAGAAAATGGTGTGAGGAAGAGGGGAAACAGCAACTGAAAATCAAAGTAGAGCTTTGAAAAGGGTGAAAACCACAGGGACACCTTAAAATGTTCAAGCAAAACCCAGTCTCCTTCCCCAAAATGAAAGAGAGTAAAATATATTTAGCATTCCACGATCTGGTGGTGCTTCTGAGGCCATGTGGCTGAGGGATACTGCAGGAAATGCCAGTGCAAAGGGTGAAGAGGCAGAAACAGCTCTTCTCAGCAGCTGCCCAGTTCCATTTGGTGTCTGTTTTCTCCCATTTAACCCCTCTCCCATGGCCATTTCCCTTCCCAGTGCTACAGGGACCTCGGGAACGCCTCGGCGGCGGTGCTGTGGATGGATCTCGCCGCGGAGCTGCCAGGGTACACCAAAGAGGTAACACTCAGCAGGAGCAAAAATGGATTCTGCACCTCTACTCCACTCCTGTGAGATCCCAGCTGGATCCCTGCCATCCACAGGGAGCAAATCCAGAGCAGGGACAGCAAGTTGGTTGGAGGGATGGAGCACCTCTGCCATGAAGAAAGGCTGAGAGAATTGGGATTGTCCAGCCTGGAACAGAAGTTTGTGATGCCCTAATTGTGGCCTTCCAGTGACAGGAAAGAGGGAGAGAGGCAATTTATAAGAGTCTGGAATGACAGGAGCAGGGGGAATGGCTTCAAACTGAAAGGGATTATACTTGGATCAGGTATTAGGAGGAAATTCTTCCCTGTGAGGGTGGGGAGGCCCTGGCACAGGTTGCCCAGAGAAGCTGTGGCTGCCCTGTCCCTGGAAGTGTCCAAGGCTTGGAGCAACCTGGGCTAGTGGAAGGTGTTCCTGCCCAGGACCTGGATGGGCTTTAAGGTCCTTTTCACCCCAAACCATTCTAGGACTCCACAATATGCTTAAAAGCTGGTTTGGGGTTGGAGAAGAAGAAGGGAAATGGTGGTTTTTATTTGTTTTAATCGAGCTGTACATTCATGAATTTCCTTCTTGCATTTCCAGGACGCAGAAAGCGAGAGGGAACTTGAGGAGATGCGCTCAGTCTGAGAGAAATAATTTTGGAAAAAACGTATCCCACTGCAGAGAAAGTCAAATTCCAAATGGATTTCATGATCTTGACAATTACAAGCACACTTCATTGATAAGCCACAAGAGCTTACAGGAAAACACCCAGCAGCACATCCAGGAAAACATCTTGGAATTAATGGGATAAAAGAGTGATTTGTTTTCCTTTGCAGAGCACTGCATGTGTTTGATTTTAGGATCCCAAAAAATGTTACATTCCTGAAAAAAAGGGGGAATGTGGGGGTTTATAGGTAGAGTTTGTGATATAAAAACATTTGCGTTTTTATAATTTTTATATATATATATATGGCAGATATACGTGAGATACTTTGTGATATAAAT
>VXBC01008941.1:70024-110771 GCA_013399945.1 Ploceus nigricollis | reverse complement strand
TTGTTGTTGTTATTTAAGATGTCCTAATTGTACTATATATACATTAAAATGATGTGTTATATTAGCAGTGTAAACATTCTCAGAGTCGTCTCCGTTGTTTCATTCTCCCACTAAGAAATTAAGAACATTTCAGTGATTTTCTAATGAAAAAAAGTTTTCTGTTGATCTCTTTTAGCTTCCACTGGTATTTCTCTGCCTTGGGTGCAACCTGTCAAGAGGAATTGCTCGAAACACTTATTAATAGCACTAACAGTATGCCTAATGTGATACAATGAGCGGAAATGTAGTAGTCTCACCCTGTGACTGCTTCAGGAAACTTGACATTGAATTGTAGCTCAGAACCTTAGAGGCTGTGTGAAACTTATTCAAAAGATATAATTAGAGGGTTTTGGGGTGGGGGATGGGTTGGTTTGATTTTATTTTTAGAACACTTAATTCTGTTCATTATTGGTTTCTTTTTTCCCCCTTATCTCAGAAATTTTGAAAACAGAAACCAAAACACAAAACAGAAGAAAGCAATTTATTTTCACAGAAATACAAAAATAACTAAAAATATTTTTCAGGTTTAAATCTTGCTTGATAATATTGGCTTTTACACACACTCTTGTAACATGTTTGCACTGGAAAGGACAAACATATAATTGTAGCTACAGAAAATAAATGGAAATAATGACTCTCTCAGTAAAGATCTTGACATTGTATTTCTCGCCTGTAACCATTTAGAGACAAACATGTCATCTCAGATGATACTTGAAAATGTTTTATAGAGTAGGAAACATAGTTTGTCTACTAATAGTAGACAAATAATAGACAACTAAAAGCAATAATGAAATCTGAAAAGTATGAGGCAGGGTATGAAAATGGGTATAAGTACGGTCAGAAATAAAGTAATTGGCAAAGATTTAAAACCTGTTTTCCTCTGCAGGCAAAGTTCACACTGAAATAAACTGAAAAACCTTTGCTTCAATAACAGGCACACAACTGAGAACAGGTGAGTGGCTTGCCCAGGATGTGATAGCTTTTCAACAGACTAAACTAGAAAACACCGCTATAAAAGACTCTGTGGTCCAGGAGGAATCTTTACTGTTTGTATCTGACATTTAAATGCCAGCTGTCCACAGCTCCCTATTTAATACAATCTGATGAAGAGTGAGACAGTGGAAAAAAGTAGTGAAAGAAAAAACTATAGTGGGAATTGGATACAAGCTGTTCAGACATAATTTGTTCTGGAACTTGGCACTTGGTTTTGTGAAGATTTATTTCTCCACTAAATTAAGCATAACCTGGAGGACTAGAGCCATTTTATCTAAAGTCCAAATTCAAATTATTTTACTAGAGCAGAAAAATACTGGGATAGCAAACACTCAACTTCTTAAATGCAAGAAGCTGTCTGTCAGTAGTCAGCTTTTTTGCAACTACTTTTTTTTTTAACTTATTTATCAGTGAAATCTACTTTAGTATTTCATTCACCTGTTTCTCTTTCTTTTATATAGGCATATCATTCGTTACTGCTGAACATCTTCCCTAACTGTCTGTAAACCTTTTTTTCTATAAAATCTTATGGGGTAAGAGTGATGAGATTTCAAAATTATGTCAGAAAAAGCAAATGATAAAATAAAAATATTTTGAAATCTCACTTTTCAACAGCATAAATGGATAGATGAAACCAAACACTATTGCTGGTAGGGGGGAATAAATAAAACCACATGAAAAATTAGTGTCATAGATGTCATTGCTCTAAGAAATACCTATCTAGAAGAGTGGGAAAAGGAAAATATTTTTAAACATTTAACTTTTATAAGCAAAGAACAAGGTAAGTTATTGCCATCCCAATCCTTGGCATTTGGTTCAGAAAATCAAAGACCTACTTTAGAAGTTGCCAGAATTCCCTTAAAAATTAACAATATCTTTAATAGTATCAAAAGGCAAACAAACACAGCGGTATTATTTGTTTCACTGAGGCTCCTTTGTGCCAAGCTTTTGGTACAAATATTTGATATTTCTTCATTAGGAAAAAAAAAAAACCAAAAACTGGCCAGGCAAATTAAATTCCAAGTCTGAAAGTCAACTGATAATTTTAAGGACAAAATACTTTAGGTTTTGAAAAATTTAAGTGTTATCTTCTTAATGAAAATGCTAACTTGATTACAACTATATGTAAAAATTTCCTACGTTTTGATATGTCTTTTAAAAAAATATTTTTAAATGGCAGCAGAGACTTAAGTGTTTCAAATCATCATTAAATAACCATACATTTTGTTTGTACTTTATTTCTACCATTAAATTACTGTATCTATTTCAGTGATTTCCTTTGCCTTTATGACTGGGCCTGAAATAAATCCCTAAACCCTAAAACTTACAATATTTACCATCCAAGTAAATTTTACTTTTTATTGATATACGTGGCTCACCAAAGTGATTCATTCCATAGTAATGTAACAAATCATGATCAATTAAGTGATCAAACTCAATTTTTAGAATTTTCATGAACATATTTGCTTTATGCTTTTAACTTTTTCCCTCCTCGCACAGCACTCATTAAAATTTGTACATAATTTACTTTAAGTACTTTAGAAAATGTAGCATCAAGAAATATCAATATTAATGTGTTATCATCAACAGATGATGAAAGCTTCAAGAAAATATAAATAAAATTGAAATCATACTAGCAGTTTTAAAAATCCCAAACAAGTTTTGTTAAAGTAGTGTAAGCCAGAGCTTTTAAATATGAGGTATCTTATATTGTGAGAAAGTGAAGCAATGGGATAGATGATATGAAAAGTAACCACAAGGTAAGTGGAAGAAGAAATAAAAAGAAAAAAAATTCTTCCAGTAGTCTGAAGTTCCCTTCTATAATTTTCATTCATGTCAGCTCCACAATAATTCACAAGAGGCTGCAGGAAGACTGTTGTGTTTGTTTTTCATTCCTCCTCCTGGCTTCAAAAATTATGTAAGGAGAGTGGAGGTTTCCTTCTTTTCTCATTGTCTGTGCTGCAGAAACTCTCATCTATCTGCACAATATCTGTCAGTGAAGATTCTAGGTGACTTACACTGCATCATGCTTCTTAACAAGAGTATACAATGAAAGGCACAGCAATACAGAGAGGCTGAAATACTACATGGCTTACAAGACATGTAGAAGATGGAAAAAAAGAGATGAAAAACAATTAAGAAAGGAAGATGCAATCATTGTGAGAAAATTGTATTTATAGAATACAGACAGGTAATAAGTAACAGAGGAAACAAATAGAAGTATGAAAAGAAGGACAACAACATAATCAGAAAAAGCAAGTCAGTTTGGATCAGGAGAGGGAAAAGCTGCAAGAGCATGGGAAAAGGGAATTTTGTCTGTTACACAGTAATGAGACTCAGGATTTCTGTATTTCCTCCTCAGCCACTTTTTTTTTTTTTTGGCTGCAAATCAAACTTTGAGAAATTACTTTTTTTTTTTTTGCAAGTACTGTCTCTGGAAAAACATAATATTCTTGTTTTTCTGTCTGCCGTTTGACACCATAGGTGTGTCACATAGACTCTTTCAGGCATCAGGGTAGTCCCCTTGGTGTGCTGTGATGCAAAAATTGTGCTTTGTGAGACAGAATATTGTTGAAACACATGTTATGACTATCTTTAAGCCCTTGTTTCACAGCAAGAATGGTTGAGAGTGGAAAGAACTCCTGCAGGTTTTCTTGCCCACACACACCTACTTGCCCCTTTTGCCACCCCAGTTGCTCAAGCACAATCAGCTAGAGCAGGTTGCCCATGATGTTTTCCACTTTGGTACTGAGTATCTCCGAGGATGGAGAATTTGCAACTTCTCTGGATGGCTTGTTCTGGTGTTTGATCACCCTCACAGTAAGAAATTGTAATCTTGTATTCAGGTGGATTTTCATATGTTTTAGTTTGAGACTCCTGTCACTGGACACTGCAGAGAAGGATCTGATTTCCTTGGTATGGTTTGCACTGACTTGGTTGTGTCTGGGATAGGATGAGTTTTCTTCCTGGTAGCTGGTGAACTGCTGCATTTTAGATTTTGTATGAGATTAATGTTAGCAACACATAGAAAACTGATGTTTTAGTTATGGCTTACCCTAAGTCAAGATCTCTGAGTTTCCCATGCTCTGACAGTGAGGAGATGCACAATAAGCCAGGAGAGGGCATGGCCAGGACAGCTGACATGCAGCGGCAAAAGGAATATAACATACCACAAAAATCAGTATATAAACTGGAGGGAGTTGTTTGGGATCCATAAATTGCTGCTCAAGGACAGGCTGGGCATTGATCTGGAAGTGCTAAACAGTTGTGTTGTGCATCACTTGCTTTGATTGTGTTTTATTCCTCTCTTTCTCTCTCTTTTTCATATCTATTATGATTATGATTGTTATTATTGGTATTGTTATTTTTTCCCTTTATTTTAATTATTTAAATATTCTTATCTCAACACATAGATTTTATCTTTTTTTTCACGATTCTACTACCAATCCCACTGGAATGGGGGGTGTGCAATGATCATTTTTTTTTGGTTTGTTTCAGTTTGGTGGGTTTTTTGTCTATTTTGTTTTAGAAGCAAGCTTATTCAGAGCTGATTGTTGGCTTTCCAGGTTTTAAATCCCAAAGATAATACTTGAAATTCTCTCAAGAACTTTACAGCTGGGATTCCTAGAGAGAACACACTCCTGAAGTTTACATTGCAACTGAAAGGAAACATAACTTAAAGGGAGATGAGTAATGAAAATAAACAAAAATTTTGTCATTCTTTTTATATATATAAGACTGCAATTTCCAATGTCATATGAGTAGAGTGAACCATCTGGATTTTTAAAAACAAATCGTGGTTAAAAAAATGGGATAAATTAAGTATTTAAACTGAAAATGCAAGATATTGCTTTTCTTTTTTTCATATTTTAATAGCTCCTTTATGCTATTACATTCAGAGCTACTTACACTTCCAAAAGATTTGAAATTAGATATCTGGATATTCAAAATCCTCATCTGGGGCTAGATTTTTTCGGTAAAAGTATATAGCTGGTGAGGTATTCAGTGGACAACTGGCATGTGGGTGAGTCTTGAAGAGCTATAATAAATGGTGTTACATCAGGCTACCATCCAGTCATCAGTGGGGTTCTCCAGGGCAAAATTTTAGAGCCTGTGCTCTTTAATGTTTTTATAAGTTTTCTGGATGTGTCATTTGAATGTACATTAAGTAAGTTTGCTGCTAATAGTGAGTTAGAAAGAGCTGTGGGAGTCCCTTGAGGGTAGAGAGACCTTACAGAGAGATCTGAGTGGACTGAAGGGCTGGGCAACAACCAGCCCTATGGAGGCATAATCCTGGTTATGGATACAAACTGGGGGACAAGAGACTGAAGAAATAAAACCCAGAAAGAGATCCGGACTTTCTGGTCAACAGAAAGTTGAATATGAGTCAGAATTGTGCCTTGGCAGCCAAAAGGACTAACCCCGCCCTGGAGTGCATCAGGCATAGCACTGCAGCCAGGCAAGGGAGGGGATTGTCCCACTCTGCTCTGCTCTGGTGTGGCTGTACTGTGTGTACAGGCATCTCAATATAACAGGTTAAGTCCAGAGTATGTCCAGAGGAGGGAGACCTGGACAGTGAAAGGTCTTGAAGGTAGCACTTAGGAGGAGTGACTGACATCACTTGGCTTGATCACCTTAGAAAAAAGAAGGTTGATGAAGTGTGACCTCATCACAGTCTTCAACTTGGTTAAGGGGGACACTGGATGGGAAGATGTTCATCTCCTTTCTCTGGTGACCAGCAACAGGATACAAAGAAATTGCATGAAGCTGTGCTAGAGGAAGTTCAGATGGGACACAAGGAGAAGGTTCTTCACTAAGAGGGTGGTTAGTCACTGGAACAGGCTTCCCAGGGAAGTGGTCACAGCACCAAACCTTTCAGAGTTCAAGGAGCATCTGGATGATGCTCTTAATCATATGGTTTAGTTTTAGGTGTTCCTAAGAAGAACAAGAAGAAGGGAATTGGACTCAATGATCCTTGACCCATATAAAAACCACCTTGAAGATTGTATGGTCTAAGCTCATCTGAAAATCTTTTCAAAGCATTACATTTTGAGACCAAGAGTCTGCATAAAATTGAAAACTAGCATGGAGAAACAATCACTACTTTACAGTAATACAGGCAGTATTTAGAAAGGTACACTGCTCTGCTTCATTGCACAACTAGGTAAAAAGTATAGAGGGTGCTGTGCTAATGTTCTTTGGCTGTTGTGAATGAATGATTTATTAGAGAATTATGCCTATGAGAGTGAGAGTCAGAAAGATTACATGTGTCACATATCTCATGTTATATTTGTATTTAATCTGCCTCATCCTACTGCATAATTTATAACTGAAAACTTAACCAGTGAATAAGGTTGTAAAGGGTTGCAGTAAAATAAAATTTAAGCTGTCAAAATTTGTTATCAAATTAGTGTAGGAATAGGGAAATAAATCTTATAATATGTAATTCCTTAAGTCAATGACAATTCAAATGAGTGAAAATGGCCATTCAATCATATCTGTGGCATCACACTAAAAATGAACCAAAAAACCTCAAACCATACCTAAAAAAGTTTGAAGTCTGAACTAACTAAAAGTATATAGGCATTGCTTTCTGATACTGAAATGCAATTGAGACTTTTATTTTACAGAAAAGGGAAACTACATGAGTAATGTAAATCAAATTGGTACTTAATACTGTTTTCAACTATCTGTCTATCCAAAGATTAATATACACTTTGTTTGAGGCTCATGAACTCTAATTTATACTTTTCAAATCTTTCAGTATAATAATCACAAGGGTAATTTATAATCAGCTATATCATTATGCCACTAAATGAGATATTGAAACTCAGTATCTCATGATGAGTCTCATTCACCTAACTTCAGTTTTTTAATGTTTCTGAATACCAACAATAAGAGAATTTAAATTAAAGACAGTTCATGAACAGGTGTTTTTAGACCAATTTTATCACAATTAAGAACACCCAATGACACACTCACCTACCATAATTTGCTAGTGCAAATTTGAGAATAGATATTGTGAAGTCTAAAAAAAGTGAAATTTCAAGAAGAAGATTTAGAAAAAGCAAGTTTCCACTTCAGATTATAGAATAATATTCTGTTTTGTGTGACTACCCGTTCTTGCTCCCTTCTTGTGACTGTGGGTAAAAGACATGAGTATTGTTATAAAGAGTTCCATAAAACAAGTTAACAAATAAAAATATGTGAATATTTGCTGTGAACAAGTAGCATGACATTTTTCTTTATGAGAAAAATCTCAAAGAATGGCCTATTTTTATAAATAATCTACAGTATATACTTTCAAAGTCTTTATTTTAATAGGTGGTGAGAATTAAGATTTTCAGTAGCATGATTCTGTAATCTATGTAGGTGTATTTCTAAGGGCAAATTTTACTTTTGAATTGTAAGGTTTTCTATATTGACTGTAAAAGTGAATTCAAACAAATAGTTTAAAGGTAGATTTTTATTTGGTGAAATTTTGTCATACGTTGTCAATCTGCACTTCTATTGGTAATTGTAATTTCTCTCTGTTTTCCTTCACAAACTCAGTCAAATTTTCAAGATTATTTCAGCTTTGCTTTCGTTTATTTATTTTAGGCCTTGTAAATTTAACTGCCACATCATTGCTGAAATAATGTAGTATCATCTTCCATCTAGTATACTTCTTCCATTGGAGCAGACTTTTATTTGGTTTCATTTGATACCTTAACTGTTCTTTATGCTTCTTCTTTCTCTTCATCAAGTTTTAACTTGATTAACGCATTAGAAACCAATAACCACTACAAATTAGCAACACATATATATATTTCAACTCAAAAACACTTCTCATTGACTATTATTGTAATTTAAAGTAGATGGCATCTAAACATCTATTGTCAAATACAGCCTTCACCTGTCACTTCATAAAGGAATTTCAACATACTGCCTGATTCATTATTTAACCTTTAACACAAAAAATATCACTAGCTGACAGTCTTTCCACCTACACTTGCCAAGAAACAAAACTGATAATTTTCCAGCCAAAGGGAGCAATTTTTCATTGCTTCATAAAAAACTTTTCCTCTCTTGCTGTTTTTTTTCTGAAGAAAGTATGACAGTTAGTATCTTATTGATTTCCTTCGTCAATGTCATGTAAATAAAATGGAAAGGAACAGCCCAAAGAAAGAAAAAAGTTTATCTTTTCCACCCTTCCATTTTTTTGTTTTGAGTGTCAAAAGTTTGGCCTGCATCCATCAGAATTCATTAATTCACCTGTTTATTATTTATTTAACTCTGGTGTCTCCCTAGTAGAGCTGCCTTGTCTTTTGTTTTCTTTCATTGTCTAAACTGGTAACAAAAGAGGTACAAAACACTGGTGGCCTTGGATCTATTTTGCTTATGGATAACATCCCATGTGTCAGATTGGAATTGTCTTTAAAACTATCCAAAATGGAAACAAAAAATATTAAACAGTGTTCATGAGCAGTGATATAGCAACCGAGCTTGTGCTTTTTTTACTTAGCAGTAAAAGTACAGTATCTCCTTCTGTTTTGTTTTTTTTTTTAAATTTCAAAAGATATAGTTTGTCATATTCTGGCATAAATATTTTTTAGTGTATATCTGCTATTTGTGTCTTCTTCATACTTGCCTGTTGTTATTCAGCATTTAACAAGAATATCTTTCACATTTTATCTTGGTTGTATGGAGGTTTACTTAAACTGTTTTCAGCATCACTTGTCTCCTACAACTCTCTCTGAAAAGAGACCAAAACAAGGTGTCTNGCTCAAAGAGATACAAGTATCAGTCTGTTTTAATATTCAGATTTTTTTTCCCATGTTCATATTGAATATCTGCAGAAACTTCTACATATTGTTAGACAACACCTACTGTGCATATACTGAAGCACATGACATTTTGTTTTAACATAAGTGGAATTAAGTTTGAAATTAAAATTTGGATCCTGACATGTTATAGCTACAGAGAGACACTATCTCTACAGAGAAACAAAGATACTACAGAGAGCCATTATCTCAGTTCAATATTTTTTCTGGGTATGACAGTTTAATTTATCTCCCCTTCTTCTCCCTCACCACAAATACTTTATTTGTTTTTTTTTAGGTGGTTTTTTTTTCCGATTAGAGACAGTATTTTTAAACCTTATAATTCTGGCTTAAAAGTGACCTTAAATAACACATTCTAGAGGAATATGTTTTGCAGAAGGCCAATTTTTCAGCTTGTCTTTCACCATCCAGCTCTGATGTCAAATCAGCCTGGAGGTGTGTTATTTTGTCAGGTTTTCTAACTAAAAACTTCTCTGGATTTTGTTGACACAATGCAGTGGTGCCCAAGGGGCTTTCAACAAGCCCTTTATGTACACTGGACATTTTTGAATGTGTCTGTCAGCTAATCCTTCATGCATGAAACTGAAAGTTGCTAAAGTAAATAAGCTAATACATATTTTAATTAGCATATTAGAAGAATATAATATATTATAAAAATATAATTTANTGCATGAAACTGAAAGTTGCTAAAGTAAATAAGCTAATACATATTTTAATTAGCATATTGGAAGAATATAATATATTATAAAAATATAATTTATTATTTGAACCTGACATTCATATTTTAATATACATATTTCACTTGACTCATTCAATTCTGACATTAGTCAGTATTCTACCCCACATCCCATTTGTCTCTATGATCCTCAAGAAATGGTTTGTATTTAAATATCCAACTTAAGTTTGCAAATCAATTATTATAAGTTTATATTCTTCTATTTTTGCTGTTAAGATGAGAAAGAAGAAAGCTAATTAAACAAGAGATATAACACAGATTTTGAATTATCAATTAGACCTTAAATTTAGACAGAGATGAAGCACTTCTATATTGATAATTTTACTGATTTGAGTTTGGACTTCTGAGTTATGTTTGGTGAAATTATATTAGTCTCAATTTGCAATGACAATGTCTGGTTTTATTCTTTTGTATGATCACATAATGCAGAAACAGAGGTTTAATTTCTTTTTTTTTCCTTCTTAAAGTTAATATTATGCTTCAGCTGCAGTTATATTTGAACTCCACTTTATTAAATTACTTGAACTTTATGTAACTCTGCCGTCCTTACAAAAGCAACCCAGTACACTTTGTTGAGATATATTTTTAGATTACAAGAATACAGAATAAGATTATTTTCATTTATTTTATAGTTCACTTTCTTGAATTGAACTTCCTATTTGTATTTTAAATTTATTAAACTGAAAAAGAGATATCTGAATATAATTGAAAAGAAAGACTGAAAGACAAGCCCAAACCAAATCAAACCAAAAAACTATTCAGAAAAATCTAACTTCATAAAATACTATTACAGAAACTTGTACAGGATTAGATGATCATCGCTGAAGATATTAACCCATCTTCTCAAGGCAATTACAGTTGAAAATATCCTGAGATCTGTGGGAAGTAATTTGGCTCCAAATGAAGCAGTTAAATTCTTCCTCTAGAGAGTTGCTAAGAAAAATGGGATTTTCTCAGGGAAGTGTGGGGTTAGTCAGTCCATCAAAGTTTTTTCCTGGGAAGCAAATTGTTGCACTTTTAATCACTGTTTGGAACATTAGAGCACTTAGAAAATTAGAATATATTCCACATCTCATTGTTATTAATTTTGTTAAATTAAATAATAATAATCCCCTCCCACATTTAACTATGCATATTTTAGGCGTTGCTGCAAGTTCTAGATATTACTTTTGATCAATTTTTTTTCTTTCTAATTTTTGGTCTAAAAAAAGCTTAAATCCTTTGTGGGGCTAAAGACAAAGCCAGATCACCAAGGTAAATACACATCCAACATCTAGGATTAATTAATTTTCACAAGATGAGTTTTGCCACATGACAGCTCTTAGAGGAACCCCTGAAGCTGTGAAGTGCCTAGGGTTTAGACAGCTAACATCAGTTCAGATGAATCCCAGATTGACAGGTTTTTGTTAGGGACCAGTGAACGCAAGCTAAAGGTTTAATTCCAGGATGTATAGCTCATTATAATTAATGTCTGTCTAAATAAAATCAGATCAATGTTTTATTAATATCTTAATATGAAAAGATATTTTAACATAGGGAAGTGAGAGAAAAAAACAATAGCTTAAAAAGAGCAAAAATGAATAATTTTTTCAAATTAAGAAAAATTTTGAGTGGTTTTGTCTTTAATATGTACTTTTTTAATACTTTAAAAGTTTCAGAGTTCTCAAATTTACCTAGCAGTTACTTTTAAACATGACAAACACTTTATATATCTTAGGAGTATGTGGTTATATATGTATTTAAATTCCATCAAGCAATTTTAAAAAAAAAAATCTCTTGTTAAATTATTGTTTTATGTACCAGCAACTACTATGGTAGTGTGTTTTTCTGATGTTTTATGTTAGTTAGTTAATAAATGTTAGTCAGCTTTAGTTGGTACGTTCTGTGTACCCCCTTTTCCCCTCCCCTCACATTGGTTTATCCCAACTTGTTTACCACCCAGTTTCCCGCCCCTTGGCTCCCCAGTTATCTGTCAATCTTCCCCCTTCTCCCCTGTTATGCCATATATAGTTACGCCACTCAGAGTTTTGTTGCCTCCTTTCCCTGTCAATTCTCACTGCCACTCCCAGTTATTGCCAGAATGTTCCCTGTCTGTTATCTCTGTTCTGTATGCCCATTTGTCCCCAAGGCTCTTCCTCACCCCTGTTGTTTTGCCATTGGTTATTGTCCACGATGTTATGGTTTAGTGCTGTTCCCCTATTGGATGGAGTAAGGAACACCCTTCTCCGCCCAGTCCCTTTATAAGTTTTGTAAAATCTGAGTTCTTTGTCACTTGTCCATGCTCCCATTCTGAGAAGCTCCCTGTTCCAGCCCCACCCCAGGGAGAGAATAAAGCTTCTTAGGACCGCACACGGGTGTCCGCTCTGTCCTTCCTTCACTTGGGATCAGCGTGTCTGTGACTCAGTGCTCGCGTTACCCACGCCGTGTCAGCACACACCACCACCTGGGAACCTTGCGCAATCTCCCAGGGGTGGCCACTCTCGTGGGGCTCCATGGCCACAAAGGAGCTGTGCTAGCCGGCGCTCACACCAGCGGCTCGTGGATGCAGCGGAGCCACACCGCAAACTACAATATACAAACAAATATATAAATAAGAATGAAAATCACTTTCACATTTACTTTCAAGGAATTTATGGGATTAGAAATCAGATTTAAGGGGTTACCACTGTAGTAAATTTTAATAGATTTTGGATTTTTATTTTTTCCTGAATTTTTACAAATTTTGACTTTAAGATTATGGCAACTTTCTTAAAAAAATGTATTTTTAAAAACTTAAACATGCAACCAATAAAGTAAGAAAGTAACAAAAAAAAGCCAGGTCCATTATAAAAAATAAGTTAAATAGTAATTTAATTTATTTAATGCGTGTCAGTCTTTTGGGATTTTAATTTTTCATCTTTAGATGTGTGAAAAGAACAATTAGCCCCCAAGATTATTTTATTAATTTAAAAAAACCCTCCTTTTTCGGTGATTTCTTGTTATCCCTATACTAGTATTGTGAATAAGTATTTTAAGATCACTTAAATACTCACCAGCAAAGGTATGAGGAATATAAAGTTTACTATAAAAGTAATAGCACAACAAAATTACTTGGGAAGATTCATTCTACTACTTACCAGATGGTTAAAGCACAATGAGGAAAAGCAAAATCCAGAATCAATCAATTCAAATGAAAATAAAGCAAAAACTATCTATGCATAGGCTGGGAGGGCCGGGAGACAAAAGCATAGGAAAGGGTAAGGATAAAATAAATATGAACTAAAGGCCCAACAACACTTAACTTATCTGAACTTAAACTCAACAGCATTTAACTTAACTGATAACTTAAGTTAAACAAAGGATTAATATAGAATTTACCACAACAATAAATTACTTATAGGCCTAATTTGCTTACAAATCCCAAGTAGCTAAGAATCTAGGAGAGAAGAATACCTAGTACGTGTGATATAACATTTTCACACTCACATGCACACAAAGAGTTTGTACAAAGTACCTCGGAAAAATTCCCCTTGAATTCAGTGAAATGCTTCAGATGCCTCTGCCTCTTCTCAACAGGCAAAGGAGTGGGGGTGTCAGCCCAGGATCCATCTCATCCAGCATCCTCTGAGTAGAGTAGACTTGAGAGTTTTCTGGCTCTGAGAGGCCCCACTCACAGCTGGTCACAGCTGCTGTGGTCCAGGAGAGCTCATAGGGTCTCAGTTTGGACCACTCTTTATAGGGCTGCAAGTGAGTGGGTTATAGTCACAGTAATTTTTCGTCCTGGGTGCAATACATGTGGGCAAGTTTCTTTGAAAGTTTGATAACAAAAATACTATTCCAATCAATATGGATTGATATTCAGGCAAAAAATAAGTCTCCAAGGCTGCTCCTAAAAAAAATCAGGAGGTCATTAGTGCTTCTGATAAGCTCAAGAGGATTTCAGCCCAGGTGCTGTTCATCAAGGCTGAGGCCTAATGAGCATCTCTTAAATGACAGTGTCACCTGGGAGAGGAGGGATTCACCACCAAAACTGGTCAGGTATTTGCCTGGTGTCATGGTCTGGAATGTCACAGACACACTGCTGTACTAGGAGTTTCTAAGACAATGAAGACAGCTGTAGATCATATGGGACTTAGGCACCTAACTGTACAAGACACCTACCCTCTAGCTGGACTCAAAATGAATCTCAGAATAAAATCTTGACAGCCAGATAAACATAGGCATGCACTTGAAATTCTGTTATTCTTTATTATATTCTGCTGAGGAATCTGACCTCCTTAAGCTTCCAAAGGTGGTCAGAAGTTTTCTTTTGGTCCTCTGCCTTATCTGCTGCACTACGTGACTAAAAAGACATCCAAAAATGCCTTAAAAAGGATATCAAACATATGCATATATATTTGACAGACCTATGTTTTATATAAAAAACACAGAAAGCACAGGGATCCCAGAGCATAAATGTGTTTCAGTCAGTTTGATGTCAAGACCAGTTCCAATCTTGTTACCTAAAAGGACACATTAGAACAGGAAAAGTTTCAGCGAACAGCAAGAAGGATTGATAAAACTGAGATTTACATGTGGAATGTTGAATAGTCCAGAACTTCTCAGCCTGTGAGAAAGAAATAACAGCAAGATTATAAGTCTAAAAGCTTTTAAGTGGTAGAATCAAAGCATGTGAGACATCTGTTCACAGTCTCTTCCAATAACAGAACTCCAGCCACCAAATAAAAGCCTGAGATCTAAAGAAGAAGGTGGTATAATTTCATTAAGCAGACCTCTTTCTGCTTTGCAAAGGACTTTGTTTATCCTAGGAATTTAAATAAGCTTGAGGAGAAGATAGACTAATCATTGGAGGAGGTTTACCAGCTAGAAAAGCTAAATGTTAGAACATAGAACAGAAAACAGTCAGAAGGTAAAAGAGTATTACAAGGAAAGTCTCACAGAGCATTGCCAAGCCGTTAGCTTTGCTAGAACATCTATTTATGGACACAGTGTGAAACAAAGTACGATGGATGAACAATATGTATTAATCACAATTTAATGCCATTCTTCCTTTCAGTTCTTTCTTTGAATTGCAGATGGAGTAATTCCTTATCTTTCATCCCAGTGTCAAAGGCACAGTCATCTTGAAGATGATAATTTTTGCTAAATTCTTGTCTCTTGGCAACACTACTAAGAATGAACCAGGCAATAGAGAGGAAATATTAAACTTGGAGGTTGATAAAGATTGATACATTTGACAATTAAGGATTCTGGACTGCCACTTATGTTATCCAGATGTATTTAAAAGTCATAGAATAAAAGAAGTAATGACTTGCAAGAGGGCTGTCACAGGAACTTTCCCATTTATTGAGCTACAGAATGATGAGAAACACCTGTTTTAATAGATACTGTCTAGAATTTCTCAAAATCTGTGGCAGAATTTTTATAATGAATGTTTAAAGTACCATGAAGCAATAAGGCTAAAATTAAAAACCAGAACACACTGACTCCCCTTCCAGAAAAATACTCTAGCAGTTAAGCTACAGAGTCTGTTCCATTTTATTTGGAATATGATTTTAAACTATTTTCTTTTACTGCAGCAAATTTACTAGCATGTCTCAACCTCTTTTGTTCCTTTTGCTCTTTTTCCTGGATAAAAATTATGTGTAGTCCCACGAAATTTACAGGATGTTCAGCCTAGAAATGCCAAATTCTGACTCAGTGCTCTAAAGTTTTGGTCGGTATAGTCAGAATTTCCCACAATTTTCATGGCATGTATAAAAAGAATTAAAATGTAAATGTATTTTGTAAAAAAAAAAAATGACGAGGCACAGGAGAAGATTGCCCAGAGAAGCTGTGAATGTCACATCCCTGAAAATGTTCAAAGTCATGGTGAGCAGCGCTTCGAGCAAGCTGATTTCATAGAAGGGGATCCTGCCCACTGCAAGGGACGCTGGTAATAAACTTTAAAGGTCGCTTCAAACACAAACCATTCTGTGGTGCCTCGATTCTGTGATTCTGCTGCCTGACTATGGCTTCCCTAATTAGCTCACATAGATGAACCATGATACCAGGAAATAGTCAATGTTCATAGCTCTTACTGAGGAATTTAATCTTAAACAGTGGAGGTTTCTCAGGGTTTTTTCTCCAAAAAAACCAAAAGGTGGTATATGGCAAGTTAGAAGACAGATGTCAGTATAGAAAATGAAATGTCAAACAGCTGTAACATCTAGAGAGAGAAAAAAATGAAGAAGAGAACATGAGGCTAGACAGGGAAGTTGTAAGAAAATTCTCCACTGCTCATAAAATTAAGCAGCTCTTTGCTGAACAATAGGATTCATAAATGAGAGTGGTACAAGTATCTAAGCTGGTCAATGAAGGCTAAATTGAACATTTGTGAATTACCCTGTGACTTCAGAATAGACATAGGGTAAACTTTATGAAGAAAAAGAAAATATTTTCAGCAAGAATTGTTTTTACATTAAAAAATTGTCAGTTCACAATACTTCTGTGAACCTTTGCCATTAATATAGGACTTGCTGAACACAGAGAGTGTTTCAACAAGTATTTCTTAGGCACCTTTATTGTGAAAAATTGTTCATGATTTTATTGAACAGTAAATTCTGACTACACATTTACCTATAATATTCAGAACTTGAAACCCAGATTCTATTGCATTTCACAATAAAACTCCAGAGGATAAAGAAAATAAATATCTGTCTAACAAAAGTCTGTTTCCCAGAAGTCAGTCTGTGTGGGTAGATTTTTTCACAGAATTTTCATTAAAGTCAGTCAGTAGTCCACTTCAGCAGAGAAGAAAAAAAAATTTAAAAATTCCAAAGAAAAGTATAGTACAATTTGAGCCAGCATTTTAATCAGATTGTCTATGGACTATAGTGGAATTTGTGAATAATTTTTTGAGTAACGTGTAATTTTGACTGTCACAAACTGCTTGTGAATATGTCAAGGTAATATACCAGTTTACTGAAGTTTACTGAAGTTTACTGAGTTCTTACTTAACTCTTCTTAAAAAAAAAAATTACAACTTATTTATGATTTCATATATTGGTATTTTGATTTGATTCATATAACCTAAGGTTGATATAAATATTTTCCAATTACTTATCATTCTGTAATGCAGATTCAAGATCAGCTTGCTTGGGCTTTCTTAGCTGAACAATTACTGTGCAGTTCATAGAGGCAACATATTTAGAGATTACTCTACAAGCAGTGAGGAATTATTCTTATTTCTCATGGTAACATTTTTTTTTCCACATAGGCTACCAAGTACTTTATGACCTCAAGAATAAAGCAGTTCTTAAAACATTAAAAAAACCCACCACAACAAAAATAATCAAAACAACAAAACCCCCTTACAAGACCCTAGAAGATTTGGAACATCCATTCCTTTTGGAAGGAGTGAATTTTCCATGCCTGAAGTGGGAGCAGCTCTGGTGAGAGCATGATGTGCAGCACTCTTTTGTTGAACAGGAGGTCACTCTTGCCCACAGTACCCTAAACCCTTTCTTTGCTAACTCAGTCCACCACTTTAGCTGATTTTGCATCCTCCTCCTCCTCCTCCCCGTTTTGTTCCTAGTTAAAAGTGTTATTCGCCTGCCGAAAATGCCTTTCCCCTACTTTAACAGGCGAATCCTAGGTCTCTTCCTAGAACTCCTCAACCCAAATCACTTTGTTGACATGGAGACATGAACTTTGCAAGCATATGTTGACACACAGGATGAGTCTACTCCTCCTCAGGCCCTTTACCTGCAACATTAGGCTCAAGTGGGAAACCACCCTTGTTCCTTGTCCCTAGAGCCTATTATCCTGATATGCTCCAGGTCTTCCCTGGTATTACTGTTGGTGACCATATGGAAGAATATCAGGGCCTTACAGTCCAAAGGCCAGACGATTTTTGACAGCCTCTCCACTATGTCCTGTGTTCAAGCTTCTGGCAAGCAGCAAAATTTCTAGACAGCCGATCAAATCAGCAAATATGTACTGCATCTCCTTGAACAGGGACTCTCCCACTACTGTCACTCACCACTTCCTTCTAGTGCTGCTGTGTGTCTGAAATTCAGCTGGTTCAAATGCTCTGTTGGACATATTTTCCAGCCCCTCCTGTGAAATCAGGGCACAGGAACTCATGTGTAGATGCAAATTTACAGCTGGTGCTTATTGTGTTTCAGTCTGGGAATATTGATAGGGTTTTGTTCATAAATAGTGATTGATCTAACTTTAAATGTCTCACATACTCAAACTTAGGAAACTATGTATCACATGTAGTTGCATGTTGTGTCTTTCACCTTTTGATTCCCTAATTCATCTCTGGCTGGTTTAGACTCCCCATTCTGCCCTTGAGCATCTAATTAATAGAAGTACCTTTTTTCGCAACATGTAGGTAAGTAATATAGAAAGAAAAACTTAACATCATGGTAAATAACCACTAAATAAATAGAATCGTAATCTGAGTTGGAAGGGACCCATCAGGATCATCAGCTCCTCTTTCTGATCCTGAGAATAACATCATGTGCCTGGCAGCATTGTCCAAACACTTCTTGAATTCTGTCAGGCTTGCTGCTGTGACCACTTCCCCGGGGATCGGGATCCTGTTCCAGTGCCCAAACACCCTCTGGGTGAATAACCTTTTCCTGATATCAAACCTAAATAGGAGATTTAGATTTTATGATGTTTAACCTTAGAACTTGCTGCTTGGATTTTGTGGCTCAATACATAGTATTAATTAGGCATGTCATTACATTAATTTTCAATCATCAGCAAAATAATTTCTAATCAACTGCATCTTTGTAGTTAGTATAAATTTCAGAGTTTAAGTAGCAGTGGACTACAGGGGTGACTTGTGTGGGAAGAGACAGTGAACTGTCAAATGACATTCCAGACAGCTCAAACTGTTGCTAGTAGCCCATCATGCACCAAAACTTCAGAGCATCAGACAAGCACACAGCACCCATACTCAGAGGTATTTCAGAAATAAATTTGAAACTGCTGGTGGCTGGAAACACACTGCACATTTTTGGAGGTTCTGCTGGATATACTCTCAGAGAAGAGAAATCTGAAACCAAAAAGGTCAAGTCTTCTTCTTTTTCTTCATTTATTCCCCTATCAAAGATTCAAAATATATGATGCATTGGCTTACTCAAAAATAGATATCATGGTACTTATCAGCATGCACAAATTTCTGAATTCAGTCCCAAGTACCCTCTTAGCCTACCTGTTTCTCAGAAAACACAATTTTCTCACAGGTCATGAAGTAGAAAGGGTTCTCAGAAAATTTTATCCTCCATGTGATTTCTGTAATTCCTATTTGTTGCCTTATTTTTATTCATATGTTTCAAGCATTTATCGTGCTATTAAAAATATTTGCAAAATCTACTTTACATAAATTGTAGTGGCAAAATATTAAGACAAATTTACCTTCTAAGTGTCTGAGAATACAAAATATGGAAGGGTCTTTATTCATTGATTAATGCACATCAGATTTAATAGTTTACCCTTTTTCCTCCATTTTCAGTTCTCAATCTTTGTTTTAAAGAATTGTATTGCCAGACTGCAGAAGTTTCACTGTTAACAGGTACAACAGTTCAAAAAGTTTCACAAATTTATGAAAAAAATAGTTCCTCCACCTCTCTGTCCCTTCGATTTTTTTTTTTTTCAAACACTTTATACACTTTAGTGATTCTTTCTTCCTTAGACCCTTTTGCAAAGGCAGGTGAGAACTTTCTCAGAAACATGTTTTCACAGGGAAATGTAAAGGGATTTAGAATTAAACACATTTTCAAAGGAAATTGTTTCAAAGGTAAAAGTTATTCTATATTTGATTAAGCTACTTTAATCTATAAAGCAATACTCTTATCACAAACTCAGTCTGAGATTCTTTAGTGGGAGATTAAAGAAAGTTCCTTTGAAATTAGAATGGATACACATTTTTCATGCTGAACATTTGATAAATTTGTGGATGTTAATTACATACTTGATAAAGAATAAATTTGAAAAGTTTTCTACTTCTTGAATTTATCTGTCTGTATTTGGCTTTCTGCTTCCAGTTTTTAAAAATGTGAGATTTGTGCTCAACCACCAGTTTCATAACTGCCTGTAACCTCACATATACTCTCTTCTATTCTATTTGTGGTTTTCTCTTCTCTTTTGAAAGGATTCTGTTATGAAAGCACACAAGACTGTCAAAAAAACTACAGTATCCTAGATGTCCCATTTGAATTTTTTTTTATTTTGTAATATCATCTTACATTTGGAAAAATATTTTTTTACCTGTCTATTAGCTTGTTTTTTTAGCTTTTCTATTTCCATGCTTATGTAGTTCCCCACAAAATTAGGACTAGATGAAGAGAAAAAAATCATATATGAGTTTGTAATATCAAAATGTTTTAGTAACTCAAGAACTGGACTCACTACAGCAATTCAAATACCAAAGTGAAATGATTTCTAGATTGAATACAGTTCAAGAATACACAAATGCATTCATCTACCTACAGAATATAAGCACAAGATATTACTGACAAAAAATTTTCTAAGGGAACTCTGGATGTCCTCAGTTTGTCCTTGAATTTTTTACTTTTTTACTACAGGGAAAAAAANAAAAAAAAAAAAAAAAGGACAAGGCCCCGGCAACCCATCACACCTACTGTCCTCCTAATTGTGCTTTTCATCATAAATGCTTAATCATTGATGTTTTCCTTCTGCTGCATTAGAACAGATAATGACCAGTATTTATGATGAAATTCTTTCATCTCTGTTCTGTTTTGGATGTCTCGGGTCTCTCTTCCATCAAACACTATCAAAGGGTCAGTGCTCCTCTATCTTTGACAAAATTGAATTTGTTGTTAGTAGTGGACATGTCTCCAAACTATTTGAAGTCTAGTTTTTCATAAATCCACTTCCTGTCTTTGCCCTGTGATAATAAGTTATAACAGATCACATAGATATTCAAAGGCTTTGGAGTACAAGTACTTTTTAGAGTTACAAATTCAGTGGCTTTGGATCTATGGAGAGCTTTGAAATTCCAGCTTTCTGCTGTAGCAAGTGCTGAACATATATTCCTGCTCTTTTATATTGCATAAGAGGTTGCTACTACTGCTGCTATCACGAGCAGATGAACTGGAGGATGAAAGGAAGAGTGAAAACAGAAAGAAGCAGAGTGGTGGCAGCAGGTGCTGCTTCCCATTTTTCCATCAGTTTTCATTGGCAGAAACAGCCTCCTTCCGGATGTTGTAGACACTGGCACTTGCTGCTTAGGCAGCTGCCCACTATTTTTTGCGAAGAAAGAAATTAAGCTGTGTGGAAAGGTCTGCTGAAGTGTGGAATAAATCACTAATGCCATTTATAACTCTGTTTGCCAGGAGAATATGCAATTCTAAGTCAAAAAAATAACATGAGGAAGAAACATCTTGTGTCATCTAGGGTAATTCAGAAATAAAAATCCACTGCAGAAGTAAATCAGCTTCAAATCAAATAAGTCTGTGATAGAAATGGTGACAGACTTCAATTCTCACGTGGTCTTATTCTTATTCTTTGACTACAGGTCTTTTTCATGGTTTGTAAAGTGTCTACTAGGACTCCATTATGAGGCTGAATATATAAACAAAAAGCACAGAGTAGTGACAGAATATTTTCTGAGTGAAAGAAAAAATAACTACTCACAAAACGTATTCTCTGTCTTTAGAATCATTATTAGTATGATCATGTTTCTTAACTTTAAAATAGTCAAAAATATTTAGATGCAATAAAAGTTTTTATTAAAAAATGAAATTGAGAATGAGATGTCAGCTATTACTTTTTCCAATAAGAAATAACTAAGGATCAGTTAGTTATTAAGTCAGAAAAAGCTAGTAAATATGGTCTAGGGAGCCAATAGACTTTTCAAGGAAACATATTCTTGCAACAAACTCTGTGGCAGAGCATTGCAAGGTATACTGCCAAATGATATACAGCATGAAATGTCAGTTAATAGTCTAAAGTTCAACAAATATAAAGATAAAAGTATTTAAAAATGTGAAAGTGCTCTAACATACGTTTAAAATCCTGACACACTTTAGACTTTCTGTATTGTAAGGATGTTAAATTGTATCAGTAACTAAAAAATGTTCTTTTCTAAAATCTGTACATTTTTATTTGACTGTGTTTAGCTGTGTGGAATTTAACACATATACATATAAAAAATATGCATTAGCAGAATGAAAAATAATTAATGTGTTAAATATTTACAAATATTTATTTGCATTATATTGATAAAATCCCAGAAAAATGAAGGTATAAGTTGAAAGATCACAATTTTTCCATTTGAAATATTTTAAACTACAGTAATTGCTTGAAAATAACACTTGGAAACATTACGAACTGTCAAAATATTGTTTTGAAGCAGTAAAATTAACTTAACAAATTACTGTTATATAGCAAGCAGTCTCTACATTAAAGGAATCTTTGCATCCAGCACAGAACATCAAATGCTGATACTGACAAATGCCTCAGAAAAGGCAAACTGAAGTGCTTTTATCTCAGGCATGAACACCAGCTGCCATAATGCAGAAATAAGTGACTGCACAGTCTACAAGGGAATGTGTCATTTAGAAAGATCTGCAAATGCCAATTTGACTGGAAAGTAAAGTGTGGAAATTTTTCCAATTTTCTCAGCCAATCAGACACTGGCTTTACTGCTACATATGCATACTGTAGTACATATACATACTGTATAATTCAGAAATTCTCTTGAAATCTATTTTATCAGAAGCAGACTAACATTTATGAAAATTTTAAACATCATTCCTGAAAATGGTTCCACTTAAAGGTTAGCGTAAATAAATAAAGCTTCAGAATAATAAGAAAAATGCCTGGTACACATTCTTGTAAATAAGAAAATTAAAAGCAAAGAAAACTCCATTAGACACAGGAATTTTCTGAACTCGACTTTTACTGCCTTTGTTTCATAGTAGCAATACTTTCCCAGCGAATCTGGGTATTGTGGGTACAAGCGTGCCCAGCTGGATAAACATTTTTGAGCAGGTTGCCATTTAGTATGAAGAGATCACCAGACATTGGTATGTAGGGATCTCAGTAGGAGATGATGCATAATACTGAGTCAGAATTAATCACTGACACCAGCAGAGTGGCAGTCCTGCCCAAAGTCTTTGCAAGTGGCAGAGAACGTAGCTTCGAAAACTGAACTGACAGATTTGGCTGATTCACAAGACGAGGGAGACTGGACTCTCATCTCTGCTCAAAGCAGAAGGAAGACTCTCCCTCCTGTTATGAATGTGCCCTTCTATAATAGATAGGATGATCTGGAGCTGGAAGGAGAAGATGCCACATTAAGCAGTCAAGACCAAGAAAACAACAGTATTAAAAAGTTTGTATGATCAAGCACTCATGTTAGAATGAGTACCACCAAAAATGCACAAAGGGTGTTAGTAATTGGAGACTTCTCACTGAGAGGCCCTGAAGCACCCGTTTGCTGTCTGGACAGCCTCTCCAAATGAGTTTGCTGCGTACTGGGGCCTGCAATAGCAATGCCAAAAAGGCTACTAAGCCTAGTAAAGTCACAGGACTATCCACTCCTACTATTCTGCATAGGGCAAAAGGATCTGTAATGAAAAGATTGCAAAATATGGAAAGGGACTTCATGTCCCTCAGAGAGAAGTTGAAGGGATCAGGAGCATGGGTAGTGTTCTCTATCCTCCCATTTGGAGACTGGGACCCAGGAGGAAGGAGATGCATGGATC
Source organism: Ploceus nigricollis (assembly GCA_013399945.1). NCBI lineage: Eukaryota > Metazoa > Chordata > Aves > Passeriformes > Ploceidae > Ploceus > Ploceus nigricollis. Next base: position 87,471 of record VXBC01008941.1, on the reverse strand, counting down.
AGATGAATGACTAGAGTGCTGGTGCCACAGTCATGCTTTGGGGTAGTATGGTCTCAGATGCATCTTTGAGAGAATGGAGATATTGACAGTGAATGGAGCTCACCTGACCCAGGGGTGTAAGAATGTTCTGGGAAGCAAGCTGGCTGGACTTAAACCAGAACTTTTAATTAGTTTTGGCAGGGAAGGGGATGTACTTCTGAGTGTCAGAGAAACACTAACACTTTGAGAAGCAGCAGGGACATACCAGTAAATTGTCCCAAAGGAATTAGGAAAGGCTCCTCCTGTTAGAGAAGGCTCCTACCAAAAGGTGAAGAGGCCGATAGCCCAGCTGCAGTGTCTCTACACCAATGCACACGACATCGAAAACAAGCAAAAGGAGTTGGACACTGTGATGCAGTCACAAAACTATGACCTAGTGCTATCATGGAAACATGATAGCAATTGACTCATACTGATGTTGAATTTTGAGATTTTATCTGAAATAAAACTCAGTTTTTCTTTATGTTAAATCTTGCAGCTTAGACATTTGCTATGTGTAGGAACAAGGTCAAGAGAATAAATACAAAAGAAAATGCTTCTGTATATCTTTCCTCTCATTGCACAGGAATTACTTAATGCATGAGTAGTAATATCAGTCAGACTGTCACAAAGATTAAAGAATCAAACTGAAAAAGAGTAGACAAAAAATTATTGTCTTGACATAGACTTGCCAGAAATTCAAAATATTCAGCGGTATCTCAGTGTGAGCTATAGCTGACTTGACTGTTTCTTTCCCAGATGTTGCTCCCTAGCTCATGTTCTGAATTCCTTAGCCAAAGTCAAATAAAAGAAATGTCATAGTGTTCTGCAATTTAAGAGAGATGCTTCAAGTCCTGCACATCAATATTTGAACAATAGAGGAGCTACTTTAAAAAACTTGAATTATAATGCTGCATCTTGGCTGCAAGGAAGGATAAAAAATTACTAGTAAATTTAGAAGTCAAGCAAAATAAGAAAAAAGGCAATATTCAATAACAAATTTGTTAATAGGATTNGTAAGGCCCATCTCGCCTCATTGCACGCGTCGGTTCTGAGCGACTGCTCCGGAGGTCCACGGTCTCGGGGGAGTGTCGCCCGCCCCCGGGGGATTGTCGCCCCCCGACGAGGCGCGCCCGGGGAATAACAGCGAGGCCCGGGCGAGGAAGCGCCGGAAGAAGCGACAATTGAGTTCAGCAGATCTACCCTAAAGCTGAATTCAATGCAATATTTTACTAAGGAAATATCAGTCTAAATTTCTTGAGAATGACTGAGTAATTTAGAACTACTGCTACAGAAGATTCTTGCCAGAATATCTTACAGACCCATGTAACAATGGTTGATTTTTAATGTAGAAATATTTTGAGAGAACTTAATTTAAAAATGACGAAAAGATTGTTCAATTCATAGAGAGAAAGAAAAAGTGATGCAGCAGGCAGATTCAGTGCAGACACAGAAAGGCCAGAGAGTCACAAGGGCAGAAAGTTTAAATATAAGTGTGTGTGATGGCTATAAATATTCTATCAGGGTCAGGGCATGAGAGTCCACCTAAGATGTTATTATCCTGTTAGTATCCTAAGTGTCAGAAATAGTAGTTTATGTGGCTGTACATTCTTGTTGCTCTTATTAATTGTGTTGGCCATCTGTCAACTGCTTTGACATGAGAGTGGTTCAGGAGTGACCAAAGTTTGTTTTTTCATCAGTCTGAATGGGTTTTGGTGTATCAAGTTGTCCTTTGCAATACTTTACATGATGCAGAAAAGTTCTTCTTTCTGCTTTTCATTTTTCATCTGAAATTTTATGTCCTGGTTTTCAGCAAGGGTAGAGTTCATTTCTTTTCAGTAGCTCTTCCAGTGCTGTGTTTTGGGTTGTGATGAGAATGGTGTTGATAGCATACTGATTTTTTGTTTCTTGATAAGTTTTGTTTACCCTGAGCCAAAGATTTTTTTCCTTCATTTCTCATGCTCTGCTAGTGAGGAGCTATGCAAAAGGAACTGGAGGGAGCATAGCTGGGACAGGTGATCTGAACTAACCAAAGGGATATTCCATACCATAGAATGCCCTGTGTATAAACTGGGGGGGAATTACCCAGAAGGGTTGTTGATCTGCTTTTGGGAAGGGGAGTCTGGCATTGGTCAGTAGGTGTTGAGCAATTGCATTGTGCATCCCTTGTTTGTTTCTTTTTTATTATCATTATTATTACCATTTACCCTTATTACTCTATTTTACTTTATTTTCACTTATTAGACTGTTCTTATCTCAACAAGTGAGTTTTACTTTGATTCTACTCCACATTCCACTGGGATGAGTTGGGGAAAAAGGGGGTTAAGCAAGTGACCATGTGGCATTTCTTCTCCAGCTGAGCTTAAAACCACATCTCATTACAGGGTCTTTCTTAAAAAAAAAAAAAATTTGCTCAAGCACATGGCTCATACTTCAGAATGATTAAGTAAACCAGCAGCAAGTTATGGATGCCACCTTATCTGGTTTATGATTTGAGTGAATTTTATCCTATTAGGATAAAAGATATCACGGCACACAAGCAAGAAGCTTAAATTCAATGAAGTATAACATACTTGGACATGATGAATAAAGAAGATCAAGGTCTTGGCAGTTAAAATTTCAGGAGTATGCTTATAACTCCTAGAGCAGTTACTTCCTTTACCAACTGTCTGGACGTGAATTGTGTCACTGAATATGTAGTATAATATGTTATGCACTGACTTGTCTTTAAGAATGGTATTTCAGGCCAGTCTAATCCCTGCTACGAAAAAATCCCAATATATTTCTCATGAATGTAGGACAAATTTCCCACATAGGTAAGAAGTCTTCACTGGAATATGTGATCTTTTTGTTTCTGGAAATCCAATTCAGCTGACGAGGTATAGATATATACATGGAATTTTTTCAACTATTTTTCTAGACTTCTTTAAAAACCGGTGGAAAAGGTACAGTTTATGTTTAGTCCATGAATTTTCTCATCTCAAGGTAAACTGAAAGAATAGGTCAAAAATGCCTGGTTTTGCCACTGACTAATAAAGAGGACCAGTTCCATCTGTAAATGTCTAGAGTAAAGTAAGATGAGTCCTATTTAGTTGCCTGAAGATGTCTGAGTCATGTTTTCATGTTTTCACGATGCCCTTGAAAAAGTCTGCCTGTTATATCTTCTATCCAGTACTCACAGTAGTTCTATCACAGCTAACAGCTAGAGGACTAGCTCTTGTATATTGGTTATGTGACTTGCACATGTTCCTTGATAAAGATCCCTTTCTTGTAAAATCTAGGAATCAATTTGAAAGTCTCCTTCAAACAAGAGAAATGCTCTAAGCATTGGAACATGTCTCAGAGAATTTTATTGGTGGTTATAAAAGTAATAATTTGTTCATTTAACTAACCCAGGAGAAAAAAATCTGTCAGGCGAGATAAAAATAAAATAAAACAAAACAAAATAGCATTATGGGTTATCCAGAGATTAGGGAATTCCTCAAAGGATTTTAAGAAGGTATCTCAAATTTCATTTCAGCAATTTGTGATTTATCCCAGAGATATGTCACTGAGAACAGTTCCAGAAGGACAGAATTGTACCTCAGAATCCAATACTCAGCATGGCAGAACAGGTGGCATAGTGAATATGTTTAAATACTTTTTTAAAGTCACACAGAGAAAATCTGAGCAGTGGCTTTCTACTTTGAAAACAAACTCAGTGTTCCATCTTCAGTGTCATTGGCTGTCCTCATCACACATTAAAAATTTTGTCTTTGCAAGAAACATCCATTTCTTTAGAAGTTCATGTACAGTTGTCTGCAAGGCTAGGATTTCTAACAATACCCAATTTCCAGAATAAATTTTATTTACTGGAAAATTCATAATTACTTCTAGGAATAGGAAAAAAAAGTTCTTTAACAGGTATGTTACATATGTATAATGTGTGGAACAAGGAATGTGAATACTTCTCATTTCATTGTTTGTGAACTTCACCTTTCTCCATTATAAATTTATTATCTTCAGTCATTAAATGAGCCCTTTAAAACAGATTTGTCAAACCATAAGTGGTTCACATGCAGACTAGACCTGGTGGTCATATTTTCATAGTTATATTTTAATCCAGTGTTCCTATATTCATATATATCACCTAGCTTTTGAAAAAAACCAAACTAAAACCCACAACCAAAATGAAACAAAGCTAACTGCAACATTAGCACTATTTAAAATGCCTTATTGCATTCAGCACTGTTCTGAAAAGTAAATTACACCTAACTGTTCTATCTCAGCCAGCTCAGACAAATGATCTGGCAGCACATGATGGTGTTAAGTGCAATCAGGCACTAAGCAACACTGACATCAGATGCTGGCATCCTTTGTTTTGAAACAGGATTTGATCCAGAGAGAACTAGCTGTACTTGCAAATTTAGTGCAGTAAAGCAAAAAATTATGAGTCTTAGATTACACCTGGAAATTGGATGTCCTCCAAGAAAAACTCAAAACTAAACACCTCATACATTTTGCAGAAGGGTTTTGAAGCCACTAAAAAAGGATTTCTCTTGCCTATTTTGACTTCTAGTTAGTGGAAAATGTTTAATGTTCCAGTGTGGACTTTCCTTTCGTTTGGTTCATTGGCTGGGTTGCTGGGTTTTTCTGGTTTTTGTTGGTGTTTTTTTTTTTTTTTTTTTTCAACTGTTAGCAATCCACAAGCAAGATATCCTGTTTGTCCACTAAGCCACACATCAGGAGAATGATAGAAATCAGTGCCACATTCATAATTTTCCATGTAGAAGAATAAGGAAAAAGAGACCACATACACTTGAAGAATACCAAACAAGAGTTGTAGTTAGGTCAAGGAAATACTAAAAAATGTAACCAAAATAACTTTGAAATTCTGATGACTTAGAAATCTGTCCTATGCTTCTTTTCCTTGTTTACATTCCACTCCCATTTTTATATCTTCATGGTTGCATTTGACAATGCACCAAGTGTTCACATTTCTCCTTATACAATCCTTCCTCTTCTATGTATGCTTTATTGAAAAAACACTTCTGTCTGAAAAAAATGTAAATTCATTTTTTAAAGTTTTTTTATTACAATTACATGTCATAATTAAAAACTTAGTTCACATTATGAAAGAAATACAAGCATTGTTCAAACTTTAAGAGCCTCGCTCTGCCATACCTAGGTTAATTTTCCCACAATAACTTATTAATAAAAACCAGATAGTAAACAAAAGTATCTTTCAATATGTTTTTTAGATCTTTTAAAAGATCTGTAGAAGCAGAACATGCCATAGTGTGAAGCTTCAGCCTCACAACTTCATGGATACCAAGACTGTAAATTAAATATTGCACTGAGCTCCAAAATCTCATCAAATTAACATGATAATAGAAACTTATGTTACACATCTTTAAAGCCCAGTGATGACTTATTTATATTTTAATTCCTTGGTTTTATTATGCAGCAATAGATTGATACAGTGAAGTTTCTAGGATAAAATATTTTTTCTGTTTCGCTTAATTTTACACAAACAAATTTCTTATATTTTCCTTTAGCATTATCAGCTGGAAAAGAGGATAAACTGTCACCAGTTTACCTCAATTAATTTTCTGTATTTTTTTTTCTTGAAATATTTCTTACAGACAGTACAACAGTGCTTCATATATACATAGGTATCTATAGCTATCAGAAATATGTAGGTATATCCACAGTTTAAGACTTCAGTTACTGTAAAGGAAACATAGGCCACTTTTAGTCAAGTCATATCTGTTTCTCAAATGGAAGAGAGCTGGCACACAGACAGCGTTAGAAAATATTTTGTCCTGTCAAGATGCAGCCTCATAGTTTTGAGAGAACAGTCCTGGTACAGATCCTTTTCCTCGGTTGCAGGCTGTAGAACTAGGAAGGCCATTTTGGTGACTACTGACCTAAGATGTACTGACTCTTTACACAGACTTGCAAAGTAAAGGGAGAAGACATTAAGGCCCTATTTAAAGCCATTTAAAGTTATCTTATGGCTTTTAACAAATGGTGGGGTTATTTTATATCACAGATACATTAGATCTGTTATATAATAATTATTTTAGCTTTACTATAATCAAATACATTAATACATCAAATAACATTTGATGCATGTGGCATCTAACATAATTAATATAACTAACATTTGAAGTTAGTAGTTTTATTCTCTTTTGTTTTGGGATAGCATTTGATGGAGGAAGAGAAAAGCAACACTAGTAATCCAGTTATTACTGAAGGAATTTATATTGTTCTGTGACTAAGCTTCATTTAATTCAGTGAGTGAACTGAATCACTCACTGAATTCTATTGGCAGATCAAGGGTGAATCTGTCCATTGCCCTTGACACCAAACAAATAATGGATTTTAGACTGTTTTATTTTGAAATACATTGCATGACTCCTGGTCTTTGCTATGATATTCCTTTAACCACAAAGATTATAAGTAGCTCAAAAATTATAAATCAGATATTAGCTACTGTAAAATTGCATAGCAGACTCAATAAATAAAGAATCTGCTTATTGATTACCTAAAGCTATTTGTTTACTTAAGCCGTTGTAAAGACTGAACATCTAAAGATTAGATTCTTTAAAGTGGAACTAACATTTTAAATTTGGACATACAGAACTCAGAGCTTAATTACAAGTATATAATTTCTTGGGAAGAATCACTGAGTGTTAATTAACAGATAATATATAAATATTTTTAGTATATTTCCATGGCTATTTGAGTCACTTTGCTTATCATGTTACAATATGTGCTGGATTTTTTATATCTTTTTCTTAGGTAATATAAATGTTGTTGGTAACATCTGACATGGATACAGAGAATCATGTAAATAGCTGAATTTTGTAGTGTACATAACTGGTCAGGCTAGGTTTACCATTTTTCTCATAGAGTGAACAAGAGGTCTGAAGAATTAAATCACATGATGCATTGTCACTTTATTTTTAGAATTAGGATGTTAACCTGACAGGTACTACAAATCTACAACTCTGTATCTGAAAAAGATCTTGGGTTCAGCTCAACAGACTTCAGATATCAAACCAAAGCACCTGAAACTGTCTTCCAGGAAAGCATTCATGACCTAAAAAAGGAGGTCATGAAAGTACACTACAAGATTATTTTATGAGAATAATTCATGGAGACTTCACCTTAAATCACGCAGTTAATAGGGAGAAATACACTGCTCCAAACTAATACTCAGCAGATACAAAATTAGATTCCTTCCATGAATCATCTTCATGATAAACCTCTTGATTTACTAAAGGGATTATTTTGATTGATGTCTAAATTTTTAAGAAAAAAATAGTAGGGTTTTTTGGTGAATATTCCAACAGTTGCCTTAAGGTCCTGCTAAAATCAAGTAAAAACACTTCTAGGAATGGGGCATCCACAGTCTCAGCTGTCCCAGTGCTTCACAACCCTCTGAGTAAAGAATTTCTTCCTAAGATCTGATCTCTACCTGCCCTCTTTCAGTTTACACCATTGTCCCTTATCCTGTCACCTCTGCCCATATATAGAGTCCCTCTCCCTCCTTTTTTTTTTAAGTTCCCTTCAGGTCCTGGAAAGCTGCAGCCCCCAGGTCTCCCTGAGGTCTTTTCTTCTCCGTGTTGACCAACCTGAGCTCTCTCATCCCGTCAGCTTCTACAGTCAACCTGTGCCAGTGTTTGGCCACTCTGACTGTGACAAAATAGAACTTTTGACTACTAGAGTGGAATTTCCCATATTTAAGTATGTGGCCTTTGCCTCTTATCCTGTCACTAGGTACTGACCAGTGATAAGAGTCTGTCTCCAACATCTTCATTCCATTCCATGAGGTATTTATAAACAGGGCTGAGACTTCTATTTACTTGAAGGGAGGCTGCAACTGATGACTGATTAGCAAAAACATTTTACTCTTCAATCAGGGGACATGATTGTAGCAATAAGTGTGCAATTTCCCATGTGAGAAAAGCACTAAAAAAAGCAGGTATGGACAGAAGTCGTTATGACACTTAAGAGAGTCATATCACACCATTCTTTAAAGATATGCTTTGGAGTTTTCATGCTGAAAACTTTGTACTTTTAGGATGGTAGTGGAGAATATGTTTCATCTCACTTTCAAGCTCAGGTCTCAAAGGTTTCAGGGGAAAAAAACCCATAAAACTAAAGCAAAACAAAACAAAAAAACCTAAAATCCACTACAGGTCAAAGATGTAAATCAATTATATGTGGTACTAATTAAAAACAAGTAAAAGTAAAACTATGTATTGTGGACATTATTAACTCACATTTACTCTTTTCTCTTCCTTCTTCTTATCTGAATTGCACACTTGCAAAGCCTAAGCTGGACCTTTCTATGAAAGTTTCATCAGAAAGTAAAGCCATATTTTGATTCCATGCTTTCTTTTAATAAAAGAAGGATGAAGTAAAACATTAACATCACAAAATTCCCCCAAAACAACAAGAAGAACAGACAGGACAGAACCATAATGAAACCTGTAAGAAGGATCAATGCTCTGTCGAAACATGAGATTCTCACAAGTGCAAGAATTAATTTTGCTATTCTCTGTTTATGGTGATTTTTCTGCATTTCATTTTTGGTTGCTTTCATAATTTCTAGAAAATAAATTTGTGAGCTTTTTTTTTGCTACCTTTTTATAGGTGTTGTAATTAAGTTCTTAGTTGCTCATTCTGGCCTGGGTCACTCACTGAAAGATATTCAACCCATGATATATAGTTATAGATACAGATTTTTTGTCTCCAATTTAAACTGCTGAATTCCCTCAGACTGTTGCAGACTGTTACACGTAAATGTGGTTTTGGTTTATTTTTTCCCAAGAAGTAATCAAATGTTTATTGTGAATGTTTTTAAGCTGAGGGCTTTTGATGTCCTAAAGATCTTTGATGATTATGAAAGAATTTGTCACCATGGAGTTTGCGGTAACTCTCCAACTGTGTATCTGCAATTTCAGATAAAGTTATTAGACTGTCTTTGTTACACTCCTGTTCTTATTCCATGCTGCCATGGTTTCAATTTTATTTAATTTGTTTTGGTCAGTGTCCTAATAATAGCTGCTGGTAGTTTTAAATATCAAAAGCTGAGGTAACATACAACTCAAATGACTAATTACAAAAGGACTTGCTTGTAACTGGAATAAATTCAGTTTAGAGAGAGTCCTATTCACAGAATAACTTATGCCTGTGTTTGTACTGATTATTCAAGAGGACAAGTTTGTACTTATTCAAGAGGACACTTCACTGCCAACAGCACAAACTACATGAACTCTGTCTGCTTGCACTGTGGCGCTGTTGGTTCCATTTTATAGCCATTGCAAGATGCCTTGATGAAGAAGTCATGCTGTCCTGGCTTTTCAAGTGTAACATTTGAATTGCTAAGCTGACCACCAACAGCTGTACTTTCTGCATGGATGGTTAGCACAGGAGGATATAAAACTGCTGGCAAATCCAATCCACTCTTGGAAAGCCCAAGGTATCATGGGGCATGTTTAATGTGAACCTTGCTACTTTTTTGTCTACATTAACATAATCCACCTAAACCCATTGTTGCTAGTTTAAATGACTAAAATTAATTATGCTGGCTCAAAAGGTTTCTGCTCCTACCATCTGTAACTTAATTGAGTGTGCTATTATTTTAACTTTAGTTAGTAAGCCAGTACCTTGAGATTTCTCTCACTAGCCAATAGCCATAAACTAGATTGCCTGCTGTGTCAATGTTATATGGCATTCATTAATCACATGCTTATACAGCACTTACAAAATTACTGATGTGTTAGAAAGTATAATAGGTTAACATTATGACAAGGAAATCCTAGAGTTTTGCTTTGTGGATTGTTAATTTTGGTGTGGCCTTTTTTTTGTTTGTTTTGGGTTTTTTTTTTCAATTTTTTGTTTGTTTGTTCGTTGTTTTTTTTTGTGTATGTGGGAGGGTTTGGATGGGCTGGAGTTTGGTTTTGGCTTTTTTTTTCCGTGTCTACTATTTACCTGTATCTCAATTCTCTCCTTACCTTTGGATAAATAGACATTAAAAATCATATTTAGCATCTAGCATAAAGATTAATTTTTTAAGGAAAGCATGCATTCCCTAAATCAAAGGTTAAAGTCTTGTGAGAGTCCTCCTGAGACACCAAGTTCTCTCCTGTAATTGCAGAATCATAATATTTTTATCTAATTTCTGACATTTAAAGGATGACTTAAAAGAAATTCTCACTTACCTGAAGCCACCTTTCTACCCCAGAAACCTGGGTCAGATTTTATTCTGACTTCATTTCTGGTCAGAACTTTATCTAAAAATTCACTGGTTTTATTCATTTATGCCATGTAAGTGCCATATATTTTACAAATAGATATGACTCTTGCAAACGTATTTTTGTTGACTGTAAATAATCCTAAAACTTAACAGGGAAGACAAAGAATGTCACGTTTTCGCGGGTTTTTTTCCCTCTTTCCCCCCTTCTTTTTCAGTTATTCTTGCCTTGGGATGGCTTCATCTATTCGCCAGTTACAGGTTCTACTTATGTGTCCAAATAATAGCTTAAAATATATATGTGTATGTGTATATATATATATCTCTATATATATGCTTACTTATTTTTGCTTTTTTTTCAGTATTTCTAAATCTGAGTACTACACTTTTGTAAAATCCTAAATTTCAATAAATATTAAAACCTGGCCAATATTTAAAAGATGAGGATGTGTATTTTGTGAGTAGACACTGAGGAGGTATAGGTCACAAAATTCCAAGATTTTTCAAGTATGAAGGGTTCCATAACAAGCAATAGCAATCACAAAGCATTGTGTGGAATTCTGGAAGCTCAAAGAAATGAAATTTTCTCATTTTTTATTTACATTGTGATATCTGTGTATCTGAGTAAACTAATTAAAAACACTCCGTAATATTTAAACTCTGTGTTTGAATTCTTCCAATTCTTAATTTCAGCTAGTGCATGCCAGATCTAGATGTATGCAGCATCTATATAAATCATCTCCTATCAACAAATTCTCATAAAAAATAAAAGGAACTGCCCTTAATGAACATTGTTTTGTTAATAATTAGGGAATGATTCAACAACCTTTGGATGAGCTTTTAAAAATGTAGGAGGGAATTCAACATGTCTTGTTAATTTGAGGTATATTGTATGTACCATTGAACCTATTATTCATCATCATCATACAGATGATATTCCCAGACATGAGTCTCTGTAATTAAATGCAGCAACAACAAAAATATGCACATCATATCTTATCTATATATTCAGACTTGGCTTATTTGTACAGTTTGTCAAAGAATCACTTTAACTACTTTTTAACTTAAGTGGACATGTAGTTATGCAACATTTTTTATATGGCAATAGAATGTTATTTTAAAGCCTTGTTATTATCCCCGTCTTTATCCTTCAGCAAAAGAAACAGATATAAAAGAACAGAATACAATAAAGTGCTTAATGACAGACTTGAGTTACATAGGAGGTGAAAAAAATTAAGGGTGTTACAGTATACATCTAATAGGACTATGAGAAAAATCAGAGAAATTTCTAACTCAGGAACCTTATATTCTCTCTTAGAGAATGATCATAGTGAGAATATAATTGTTGACCATTTTATCACTGGAAGTGATAAAGCTTTGTTGGATATTGGAATACAGCTCAATGGAAAATTACTGGATAACTGAAAGGAAGTATTCTGCTTCATGGCAAGATATTAACAGTCCCAGAGTGCATATTTTCCTGGTTTGAAACCACAGTCTTTCTCATGGAAAATTAAACATGGTGATCTACCACTGATGGGCAAATACTTTTCTGACAATATTCTTACTCTAGATTCTCTCTTTCTCTCTCTCTCTCTCTCCTCTCTTTATTCTGAGTGTAAGATTCCTGTCTTTAGATCCTCACAGAACATCTCCTCATCCTCAGTGAGTGCTTTCAAATCCAAACAGAGAAGATGTGCACCATATTAATAACATATCATCTGAATAACTCACAATCCTACACCAAGTGGCTTCAAAGGATCTTATTCTGCAAAGTTCCCTTCTGAAATCTCTCAATGTAATCTAGACCATGTTCAAGTATGTCTACTGAGGCATAAATCAAGTTTTGGGTCCCTGATTCTTCACAGTGGGGATGTAGGGTTTTTTTTTCTCCTCAGAGCCTCTGGGAAGGAAGTGAATAACATTTCCATGTGCTCACTTTACATGAAAGTAAGAAATTACTGTTGTGCACCTTTAGTAGTTCACAGTATAGTACAGAAATAGTCTTGTTATGTTAGTCTCACTCTCTCTCTTGATAGGGAGACTCATCTCAGAGTTTAAGTTTCATAAGCAGTGTAATTATTTATTACATTTCCTTCAGACTGTGACTAGAAAATCCATTAGATTCATGTAGAAAGAATCATGTAGAAAGAAGTTGGACAGAATTTAGAAAACATTGTTCAAGAGGAAATAGTGATTTATTAGACAGCTATCTAAATATAAATCTATACTGAATGCATAATATAGTTTCTGATTTATTTGCTTTCTAAGTTTGTGATAGAAATAAATGTTTGAATGACAGTTAAGTTTCTAATGTCAGTGTGAAGCAAAGATCCTCAAGAATATTTTAATAAGCTTATCATCCAAACATGCCCTCCTGTTATGTTTTGAAAATCCATAACAATTAACACTTTTGTAAACAAAAGATTAAAAAATAAGAAGGATGAGAAAATGATGAAGTATGGACTAAGTTACCATAAATAAATTTAACTAGCTGCCAGATTTACTAGGGATTTAAGATGATATTCAGTCTCCTGAGTTTGAGGGCGCCTGCTAAAATTAAATAATTATAAAATTATATTTTTAAACAAATAGAATCCTTCAGTAATTTTTCTTCCTAATTATAAATTTCTAAATGTCCTTCTGACTAACAATTGTGGAAGAATGAGGGAGCTTAAGCCATATTGATCCACATATCACTGCTAATTATATTAAATTCAAAGGAAGGCAGAAGGACAGATCATCTTTCTGAAGAGCATGCAGATAGATCACAGAAGATGTAACTTCTGAATTTTTTTTAAGGCATGAAAAAGCTTGGATTTGAGCCTTTTTAACTTTAGCACTTATCATATTCTTGTGATCAGAATGTACAAAAAAAGGATGATGATAAAATTCTTAGTAATACATTCATTAATCCAGAGGTTATCCCTTCCTCTTACAATCCCCTCAAGCACTGCTTCTGTCTGAATTTTAAACATGATGATCTTGGAGCCTGACCTAAGTCACACATCGAAATTCAGTATATCCTGAATAATTCATAGTATTGATGTGCATTGGTGTTTAAAATAAAATAGATAATGCTTAGGGTCATGAACCTCCTCTTCATAAATACATTGGGATTGCATAAATATTAGTTGAGGACTCTGATACCCAGACAGAAGAGCAGTCAATTCTAATTCAGGGATGCTCAGACTTTTACATTGAGTCAAAACTCCATTGACACATTGCCTTGGGATTTTGGATATGCTTGAATGTTTACCTTATAAGCTTGCATGGCAGGTTCAGTGGCATTTATTAATTATTCTGATCACATTAAATAACTGTAAGAAAAATAATGAGGAACCCTTTGAAGTATTAGGGAAATTGCTATTTTGTCTGCATATGAAATATCATAGGAATGATAATATATATAAAAAAACCAACCAAACAAAAAAACCTCCCAGAATTTTGCCAATGAATGAAATCCAATGGAAGCTGCACCACTAGCATCATATTGATGTTTGCCAACTAGAGTTCTTCTCGTGGTTGTGTAGTACACATATCTTTTTGGCAGTCAGTGAAATTATGTCTTTACCAGACAAATCCATCACTCTCAGTAAAGCCACATTAAATAAAAAGTAAGATCGAGTATATATGTAAAATAATATTTTTTTAAAGTTGTTTTTTTTGTTAGACCACATGTAATGAAAGAACACGTGTTCCTTTAAGATTATATGATTAAAGACCTCATCAAAATGGGATGCTAAGATGAAGGAGGAGGCAAAAACCTGATAACAGAGACAATACTAAGAAAAAGACTCGGTCAGTTAGGTCAGTTTGTAAGAATGTGTGGAGTGTGAGAACAATGTCACTAAGACCTGTCTGATTGAGGACCATGTGAAACTGGCATGACATGGAAAAGCAGGAGGTAATAAACAAAGCACATGGAGACGCAGACCTGACAAACAACAATGGAACCCTGTCAGATACACAAATTGATGGGCTATCAACAAAATGCAGGAATCATTTCAGAGAGGAACATCATGGGGTTTGCAATCCATTAGGGTGACAACCTGGGGTTACACGATGCTGATTGGATTGGAGTGTGCAAAGAAATGGAGGAATGTGCGGCAGAAAGGAGGAGCTGTAAGGACAAAAGTGTTCGGATAGAGAGACTGGAACATGAAAGGGGACATTGTGTGTTAAATGGGCCAGTCAGTATGCTTCCCCGTTCACTGTGAGCCTGGCCTCTTCTTATTATCTTCCTGCACAATGACACTGTAGCCAGTGTGTGCCTGTGCGTGTGAGCTGCAAGCACTCAGTGTCAACTGCTGGTGACATGTGAGTGTGGGAGTGAAACTTGTTGCCAGCTACTGGAGCCAGACTCGAGTTTCAGGCACCCCAGCCTGTGAGGTCTCAGAGTCAGCTACCGGAGATAATGGAGACCTTTATCTTACAGCCACTGGGGCAGGAACAGAGGGAGAGACAGAGACAGAGACAGAGAGTTCCAAAATCAACTGCTGGTGGAATTGGGGTGAATGAGGCAGATTCTGGGAATCAGCACCAGAGGCTGGAGAAGGACTGTGGGTTCTGTGTGCCTGGTTCCAAGTGAGGAGGAGTGTGAGTGTCTTTATCTTCCCAAACCAGGTATGCATGGGGCTTGCCTTTGACTTCCCTGTCAAACTTCAAACTGGAGAAGGATCAGATTGAGGGGACATCAGGGTAGGTAAGAAGGGCTGTCATTCAGACAGGGCTGCTGGGGCAGGTAGAAGACCTGTGCCAGTACTGCCAGTACTGAGAAAATTGGTGAGTGAATGTATGATTGTAAACCTGGAGAGCGCTGTTTGCGCTGCACAAGTGACCTCCTGCCTCTAACAACACAATAGAGCGCGGGACGCAGCTGTCTGAGCTTGTGTGTGGCTGCTGCTGAAGGCAGCACCTTGTCTTTGGCTGTCTCTTTGACCTGCAATGTCAATGTTGTCTGTGTAGGTCTGCATGGTTTTGTTTTATGTTGGTTTTTTTTTGTTTGGTTGTTTTGTTTTTTTTTTTTTAATTTTTTTTCTTGAGGGAGGATGTGGGGAGAGATTTGGGTTTTTTTTTTACAGTATGGCTTTATTTCTGTATATATAACCAAAAACCTGAGATTAAATATTGTACTACAAATGATGTTCTAAGACAATTATTTTTTTAATTTGTCCTATGTACTATATGTTGCTTAATGTCAGCTGAAGAAGTAAAACAATACTTATGTTGCAAATTTTATCATCTTCTCTTCTCTGAAATGAATTATGGAGTAATAAGAAAAGAACTAACCCAAACTTGGTCCAATACCTGCTAATCAACATCAAAAATGTAATCAACATCAAAAAGTGGTTTGGATACATACACTAAGGTAGCTTATAGCTTAGCTTCACAAAGGATAGATCATGCTGCTTTCCTGCATAAGCCAATCTGCCTACACTTTAAAATGCACAGGGCTACTAATGCAGCTGATTCTCAGCATAAACTGGAAACACATTTTCACTTTTGAATGTTTTGCTCTGACAGGTACTAGAAGGAAAAGACTCTTGGCTGGTTTTTTTTGTTGTTGTTCTTGGGTTATGGTGTCCTTTTTTTTTTTTAATGTAGATTATCTTCACCTACTCCTTTAAACAAGACTCAGAACTGCAGAGCTGTCAAAAATTAATGCATAGTGACATAACTATTTTGTACCAGCTTGTCATGATAATGTACATTATTTAATGACTATTTAATGATTAACAGTTCTCATATGACAAAATACTTTTTAATTTTATCAGGAAACAAGGAACCATATCTGTTTAGACTAATAGCATGTCAACTCTGATATTTTTCCTGACAGCTATTGTGGTGTAGCACATGTGGATCATGTCTTCAAGTATAAGAAGTTATTGTTCTTTTACCTGTCTTTACTTTGGTTTTTCATTTTTTGAGAAGGTGGGGAAGTTTTTATAGATGAGTCTAAAGCAGTGTTCAGGAAGGTAAAATTCAAGGGATGGTTGATCACTCCTTTTTACCCCATAAATGACAATCTCATTTAATTTATTTTTATAAGAAGGTAAGATGGAAAATTTGTGCAAACAAAAGAAGTCAATGAAATTGTTACATTAAAATAATCACGCACAAAGCATAAAACAACCTGAAACATTAAAGGTAAGCATATAAGGACCTTTTGTAGCAACACAATTATTCCACAATTTGTAATGGAAATTTTCTTTCTTTCTCCCTCCTCTGAATTCTGTAGCATCTGCTCTCAGAAAAGAGTAAAAACGCAAGGTTTTACTTTAATTAGATATGACTATTCCTCAGTTTTCTAATGGAAGTATGATTGTTCAGTCAGCCTTCTTCATAGTAAATAGCTATAAAACTAGAAAAGAACCAGAAATCTCCAGTTGCATGATCTGTTTAAACAAAGAAACAAAGCTCTTGATGTCTGAGTTAAACACTAGAATAAAAATTGTGTTCTTCACTATTCAGATAATACAAAATGGAGTATGATTTTTTACATTTTTATGATACAATTTTTGCTGTAGAACAAAATATTTAAAGTGCAGTTCTTCCTTTATAATAGTGTAGTCTAAAGGAAAAACAAATAAATATACAAGCCTCCCTAACTGTAATTACCAGGTAAAGAAAAAAATAATTTAAAAGTGACTATTTGCATGTAGAACAAGTAAAGAAATTGTACTGGGAAATCAGCCATAGAAATATGAAAATGGTCCAAGTTTCTCACAATTTTAATTTTCTTTCTTTTTCAAAATATCACTACTTAAATATCAGCATGAATATGCATAGCATATTCATATATATATGTATATATATGTGTGTGTGTGTGTTTGTGTGTGTGTGTATGCATCCAGTCAGCTTTGTATAAGATAGAATTACCTAATTTACATTTTTAAAATTAATTAATTTTCATTAATACTGAACCTTACTTTCAGTTTCCTGTTTATTCTTTCTGGCCCCTATTTTTCTCCTGTCCTCATATTTGTGCTTACTACCTTTCTGTAGTGATGCTCCCCAAATGCTGATGTTCATCTTGTTCTCTGTATCATTTCAGAGGAAGACATTTGCATTTTTGTTCCCCCAAAATTCATTAAATCTTACAAGGCTTGGGAGGTCCAAACAACATATAGCAACTGGATTTTTTTCCATTAGACACCTAAAAGTAAGGATTGACATA
>VXBC01008941.1:47256-69971 GCA_013399945.1 Ploceus nigricollis | reverse complement strand
ATTCACCAGCGCTAAAGAAAGAAAAGGAAAAGGGGAAAAAAAAAAAAAAAGGGAGGGAGTTTATCCTCCTGTCTGTGGGCATTTCAATTATGCAAGGTGAAGCCAACTGCTATTTTGTACCAGATCTGAATAAGAAATGCTAATATAGAATAATTTCATATTCCTTCAANTGTGTTTGTGTGTGTGTGTATGCATCCAGTCAGCTTTGTATAAGATAGAATTACCTAATTTACATTTTTAAAATTAATTAATTTTCATTAATACTGAACCTTACTTTCAGTTTCCTGTTTATTCTTTCTGGCCCCTATTTTTCTCCTGTCCTCATATTTGTGCTTACTACCTCTCTGTAGTGATGCTCCCCAAATGCTGATGTTCATCTTGTTCTCTGTATCATTTCAGAGGAAGACATTTGCATTTTTGTTCCCCCAAAATTCATTAAATCTTACAAGGCTTGGGAGGTCCAAACAACATATAGCAACTGGATTTTTTTCCATTAGACACCTAAAAGTAAGGATTGACATAATCAGCACGTTATGTTTATTTAATATGTCTCAAAATACGTAAGCTCCCTGTTACTTGTTCATGAAATCTTAAACATGATAGCAGATTTTCCTGTGTGTTCTACAAAATCTCCCAGATGGCTGCAACTGAAAGCTCACAGATCAATGTAATTAATGTTTTAATGTTCAATATTTATAATTTCCTTATTTTGTTAACTTGACAGCATTTAATTTGACTTAAACCTTTAATTTTTAAACATAACAGAGGACAAACTCCCTCATCTTTTGCTGATTCCTCTCTTCTTCCCTTCTTTCAAAATTAATAATTAAAATTCCTTAATATATTTCTATATAAGGGAATATAATTTATTGTCTTTAAAAAATGCTTAATTATAAACGATTAGTGTCTGAGCAAACACAGGAGTAATTAAAAACTTTAACCACCAAAACAACNTCTACAATCGCAGTCAAAAAATTATATGGATTACTGACCTTCTCTGTTAAAACTAACTATAATTGCTTTCACTCTGCATTGATAAAAAGATCTTAAAAGTTAACTTTTTCATTACCAACAGGAACTGGAAATACAGATAAAATGTGGCAATTGTTAATGCTGTTTATATGTCATGCTNAAAGCCAGGAGTGAACTAACGTAGCTCTTTGTAATTGGATGTGCAGTTGTTACAGATAGGAAATTGTGGGCTGCTGTGCACTGAGCGCTACTCTTTGCACTAACAACCTTCTTGTAGANTTTTTTTTATAAATCCTCATGTTTTAAGTAGATTAATAAAACACATATTTGAAGTAGATTTCTTAGAGAAATGGAAATTCCTATCAATCAATTTTATATAATTTTGCAGGGAAGCAGAGAACTTAAGATCAGTCATTTTCTTCTTTCATGGCCCACTAAAGACCACCCAGCTGAGCACAGAAGACAGAATGAACTCCACATATTTGACCCTGACGTTCCTGAAAGGAAACATGGTAGCTTTATACCTCAAAGGACAGCAGGGAACCCAGCTATCAAAGAAAATGCTTTTGGAGAGCAGACTTCATTTGTTTTACTGCTTGTGGAGCATAGTTATTTAGAATGAGTTTTAACTCATCCTTGGTCTTAAAATAATTTTTTTTTAATTTTGAGGAGTAAGAAAATCCAGATGCAGTCATAGGTAAGTAACAGGTCCACTCTCCAATGGCAATGCATACAGACATTTTTTTTTCTTTAGTTGACTTTCAGATGCTCAGCAAGACTCTTTGTAGAGTTGGTGTGGGTCATTTGTTATGATCTTTGACATTATATTGGTAGTTATCAAGTAACATGTGGTGTCCTGGGAACTCTCCAGTGATCTTGGTAACAAAAGAGAAAAGTCAGCAAACTTCAGATTAACATCTGAGAGGAGGGAAATGATTTTGTGTGCTTTGCTACAGTAGTCTGCAATTAACCTAACAATTACAGGATGAAAATTCTTGCCTATATTTAGGTCTGATACTTATGTAAGCAGAAAGCATTTAAATGTCTGAGAAGTCTAGATAATTAAGCATGTCTTTATTTGCAAAAGAGGAAAAAAAGAATGTAGGATAGCATACATGATGTTTGGTTTTTGTATGGTTGGGGTTTTTTGTTTTCCTTTCTTTTTTTTTTCTGCATTGACCTGTTTAATGAAAATATGTGTAAAGTGGTTTTTAGTCATGAAGCATTCTTTTGTAACATTTAGGTCAGGACTTTGTTAATTCCAAGCACCGTGATATACTTGCAGAGCTGGATTCTGGCAACATTGTGGCCTTTCTGATACTATTAGAACAGAGGTGATGAAAGTGCAATGTCAAATCAATGAAAAGCTGTTGAGATGTCAGGATATGTCAGTCTGTTCACTAGAGCAGAATGCACAAACTAGACATAATGTGGCAATAAAATATCCATTCTTTATTATTTTCTCCAAGGCTCTTCATCTTGCTGTAGAAGAAAGCAAAAAAAGTTATTAGAGATTATAGCTTTTTCATTAAATTTGGCCTGTTCCCACATGCACTTGAGGATCTTGGTTTATTTCTAAACTTCTAACGAATGTGGTTACTTGGGAAGAAATACAGATTTTTCTCTGAATTACTCTATTGAGAGACAGAGAGAGGAAGAAAAACTTATATTGGAAGGCTCCAAAGACATATGTAATAAAGGAATTTAATTCTACTCAGTGATAAAGCTATTTTCTATTAAGGTCGAGGATTTTGTCAAGTTTCACATATCTACCTATGACTATGGATGGATCAGAGACCAGTGATAACAGCCATAAACATGAAAATTGAAAGATTCAGGTAAATCAACCTCAGCTTACCAGGGCATGATAAATATATGTCATACCTGTGCAGGAGATGGGTCTCAGATGATTTGGTATTGTGAATTCAGAAAAGATATAACATTTTTTAAATACTGAGGTGAAGGTAACTGTGGAGCTGGAGCTGAAAGACTGAAATGTGTTCATCTACTGATGACTGGAATCTGAGAAACCTGAAACATAGAGTTTTTTTAATAGTCCACTCTCAGTCCCTAAGGAGCCTGCATGACACACCTGTGCCTTTATGGCTTCACCTTGTTCTGAGCAACGTCATCGCTGCAGTTATTCAAAC
The DNA here is from genome assembly GCA_013399945.1 of Ploceus nigricollis. Classification (NCBI taxonomy): domain Eukaryota; kingdom Metazoa; phylum Chordata; class Aves; order Passeriformes; family Ploceidae; genus Ploceus; species Ploceus nigricollis. Next base: position 66,849 of record VXBC01008941.1, on the reverse strand, counting down.
CATGTTCAAAATGAACATTCAGAATATAAATCTGAATATTTAAAAGCAGCAACCAGGTGGAAATTGTGAGAACAGGTATCTCCATCCCACTGTTTCTCATCCATACTCTCCAAATGGTGTTTGCCTGGAATTTATTTGAAGTGCCATGAGGGTTTGTAAGAAAAATGAGTCATGCCTGAAACTGAGAATATAATGGCACTCTTTGTATGTTAACTCTGTACAGCCTTTTCTTTTCTGAAAGCTTGAAAGACATGAATTTGAACAGAAGTTTGTGAAGAAAGCTAGACTGGTGCTAAGACATGATACAGGTTATAGAAATCCTTGTAATCCTTAGCAGCGTTCTAACTCCAGAAGAAAAAAACTCAAGAACAGCAGAAAAAGGAGTAATTAATATGGATAAAAGAGTATTGCAAGGAGCAAACTTGTGCATACATTAAAAAATCAGCAATGAAAATTTCAAATTATTTTCTTTTCAATAGACATGGGATTCCAAGGGTGATTTATCATACAATACCTGATCAAAATTATATTATTACTAATGCACAGGTCTCTATTGCACTGGCACACAAAATGCATTTATAAAAAGATAGATAAAGAACAAAAATAACACTGCAAATATGTGGTACATAATTCATGAAATATTGACTATATGAAGAAAAAAACTCTAACATTTTTATCTTCATTGGTATGAGATTTGTTTTTCTTAAGGTTTTTATTTGGATATCTTTCCTTTGGCTGACTTTTGAGAGAAAAATTGTCTAAGAACACTTTAGCATAAATGAAGATTTCCATTCTTTCTGCTTAGCTACTCACAGGAATGAAATACAGTTAAACCAATGAACCAGACTTGCAGAAATTTGCTTTGTGTAAACACGTAAGTGCTTATCTATTTATAATTTGGGAACAAAAATTAGCAATATTGATGAGAATTTAGTTTTTCTTTTTTTGTTTTGTCATAATGCATTAAGCATCCTAATCAGTGAACTAATACTTTTTCTCTGTCTTCAATAAGCTGACTGTTGAAAATACGGAGAAAACATCTTGGGTTATCATGCCATTTTTACTAACATACACAAGATGCAACAGCTGTATCTGGCACCAATATTTGCAGGTGTTTTTTTTTTTAGTTTGCTGACTATTGGCAACAACAGCCCCAGAATCAGTTACCTATTTATGGCAAGTTCCATAATATTGTTGTTGTTGCAGAAAACAAAAATCCTTGACAAGAACACCACAGATTTAATTAATTCAATTTAATTTCCTGTATAAGATCATTCTAATATGTGTAGATAAACCATTGACAGCTTTCATATGGCATTAAAATATCCTATTATATAACAAGAAGGAATTAATAATCTGGGAAGAATTTACAGAACTGTTAATGTCAATGGTAAGGCTAGTTATGACTTCAAAAACATTGGAGGAAGATTTGTATTATGTCAATCATGCACATGATTAATATTTTGCTTTAGGCTTTGATGTAATATTTTTCATATCACTTCTGCATATCAGACATGTATATAAAAATAATATTTATTTTCTTTTAGTCTATTCAAAGCCGCATGAAGGGTCATGTGTAGACCCATTGAAGCTGTTGACAATGAAGAGTCAAATACAGTAAAGGCTGAATTTCACTTCGAGATTTTCTATAAAGAAACAAAGCCTACAGTTGCACAAATGATGCTGTTTTATAATGCAGTTTGCAATTAAAGATGTTTAGTGCCCTGGCTTGGGACAACATCAGCAGGAAGATCTGTTCAGCTTTCAGAGGGCTTTAAGTCTGTCAAGGCTCTTCTTAATTTTGCAGTGCATGCTTTTCTCCAAACTTTTTGGAGAGGCATTTCTGTGTGGTGTCATTACCAGAAGACCTGTTAAAGCTGTGATTAAAATTTTCTTCACCCTTATTTTTTGTTTTTAAATTTTACCCCTCCTAGCTGCTATTATGTTCACACTGATGCATGAATAAGTTATTGTAAGTAATTCTTTTTTGCACTCAGGACCTCTGTCTGCTTTTTTTTTTTATATTTTTTTAATTAGGGAATTTTCTAATTGTCTTCTTCTCCCTTATCTCAATTGGTAGTTGCTACTAATCAAATTCTTTGTACTTTCCCAATATCTCAGTAAAACTTCTGCAATGCATTCTGTTATCATTTATACTCTGTGTGGCCATGATGGTCTTTTACTGCAAACTGGACTACATGTAGGAGAATTACAAAAGCCCAGCTCGCATCTAAAAAAAGTCATCTGGAAGTGAAACATGAACATACTAATACTTAGTGAAAGGTAATAAATGTTCTTTTGGAAGGAATACAATCTTACTCTTTATTTATTTTTAGTGTTAAAGAGAAACAAGTTAAGAGAGATTGCAATTCAGTTGAGTGTTTTTTACATGCAAGAACTATAACCTAGGACATAGTCAAGATAAATCTGTGAATGTAATAGCCTTGCAATCAATTTTGTACTGTTTTCTGAAAAGGTCAGGGAAACGTGTTGTGCCTTGAAGGACAAATCTGATGGGAAAGAGTTGGAGCTGTGTAATAAAAACACCACTGCAATAATTATTCTTTTGTATAACCACGCAAAGAAAAACACTTGACAAATCTGGCAACAGGTGACTCTGAACAAACCAGGTTTCACATGTGAAAGCTGTGTGCTATGTGAGCAAGGGAATCTTTTAGTGAATCAGAAGAGTGATTCTAGGTACACAATGCACACATTGAGGCACATTTATGATTACCAATTTTGTTATGCTTAAGGAAAATTCCTAAACAAATTCTAGTCTTTAAGAAATGAAGCATTATCTAGAAAATAGTTCTTCAATGCTTGGTAGATGCTGCTTAAATGTGCATTTTTTTCCGGCATGCAATGTAATTGAATGCATAATTTTGTAAGAAGTTTTTTTAAAAGTAGAAATAAACATTCTGGTCTGCCTATCTTGTTCCTAAATTTTGTCTGCCTGCTGTACCAGAAATCCTAAACACCAATTGATGTAAAGAGGTCCATTTCTTCTCCTAGTACACAGAAAAATAAATTCTAAAGCTAATCAATTAGTTGAGACTAGAGATCTTCAAGTAGTGAAGCTCTGGAAAGAGGAACACAATTTCATATATGCTTAGCAGTAGGATCTCTTTCATCACGTAGTAAGTTCCTAAGAACTAATCTGTAATTGTTGTTTATCTGGATCTCTGTATTTGATAATTTGACTTAGGGGAAAAAAAATCACCTTTTTTTTTGTCTTTATAAAAAAATAACAATAATTGTATCTAAGATAATTATGATGAAATATAAACCTCTTAACATGTATGTTCAAGTTAAGTAGGATAAAGTCCATTCTCATACTAAGCTAATTTTCTTGGATGCCATATCTATTTCCACTCTGTTAAAGGAGCATGAAAGAATAACCACTGATCCATGACTTACAGGATCAGTGTTATCAGTTAGTCAGTTAACTAACACATAAAACTAAGTTCTACTCTAAATTGCTTATATTGTCAGCAGAGAGGGGTAGATACATTTTTAAGCCTCCAAAAGGAAAAAGAGTCTGATAAATTTTGATAAGACAGGCAGGTGAATATGATCCTCCCCATGATATCTTCTTAAATGTGCCCATTGATTAGATCGTGAAGTTCAAGAAAACTTTTAAAGTCAATTTAATTTCAAAAGACAGCTGCAGTTTTCATGCATGATAGGTGTTTAAATTAGATTGGATCTCGCTTCCACTTTCTATTTGATAAACTTATTTTTTATTCTTTTTACATTACATTATACATGGCAAGATATTTTAATATTTTCACACTATCTAACCAGTTTCTGGGGAAACTAATATTATCACATCTGTGGACCATAGATACGACTTTTTGTAGATAAGATATTTTGCTCATTATCCAGTTGAAAGATAAAACTCAGTCACACTGCAAATTAAAATTTGAAGTCTAAATTTATATTTTTCAGTTTAGGAGTTAATTGGACAACAAAAAAAAAAGAAACAAGCTTGTAAAAAACTTGTATATTTCTACTGTCTTTAAGCCCTGCAACATGCTAAAATAAAAAAGCAATGCTATGAAAGTTGCTGATAAATTCTCAGAAATATAAGTCTTTTTAGCCTACTGTTTCTGATGCATGCTTCACAGAATCACAGAATATTGAGTTGGAAGGGACCCACAGGGGTCATTGGGAACAGCTTTCAAGTGAATGTCTTCCCCATGCAGGGGCAGGGATTGAGCCCACAGCCTCAGCATGGCCTAACCAATGGAGCTAATCAGCTGGGATACATTTAAATGTACTGCTATTTAAAAATCTTGGCAACTTAGAAAAGAACTATGTATGACTATATAGTTCTTTTACGATATCAGTTGCCTATGATGTGGTAGCCAAAGAGATTAATAGAATACTATAAAATATTATGGAATGAAAAGTGAGCAAAATAAAGAGCATTATTATGCAAATAAATAAATGCATCACCTCTGTCTTGCTTACATATGATTTCAGCCACTTCAGCTATAAAGTAGAAAATAATAAAAAAACCCCACAACAAACTAAAAACTAATAAAAAAAAAAGTGAAGCAACAACAACAGTTTGATGAGTACTCTTGAAATGAAAGAGAATCATGAATTTGACAGACAGTGAACCCCGAACCACTCTATGTTATGTCATACAGTGCAAGGAATTGAGAGTATCACATGATAGGAGCTTAAAATATGTGAATCACTTTTCTTGCATGATTTACCTCTGGTGCATTTTGCCAGAGATACTGCAGATAATAACAGTGTGAATCTCTGAAAAAAAAGTAAGAAAAATCATGAAAGTTAGGACAGCCAGGAGTTTTCTATCATCATATATCTGATAAAAGCAGTTCTAAAAATCATGTGATTCAGAATATCTCTGAACCATTTATGTGGTGGTAAAAAAACCCCAAACCAAAATTATTTTTCTTGGTTTACTCCTCCCTAAAGACATTACGTGACCTCCATCAAGATTTGCTCTGAGCTGATTCTTAAACTAAGACCATATATAAATACTGCTGAATATTTTCTTATATGCAATGGTGACCACCGTTTCTGAACTAGTATGTAAATGCTACTTGGTACAGGTAAGCATTAAAACTGATCACTACTCATACTTGTCTGAAGAGAAATGCTACACATCATCCTTTCCTTTAAGAGGTACAGCAATCCATATTACAGGAGTTTTCCTGCTGGGTTCTTTATCTTGCTGTCTTTATTACTGGGCAGTAAATTATGAATGTCTCTTCTCTCCTCTACCATGTAGTGTAGCAAGATTTTACCTGCCCTTCTGGAGCACTAGAAAGAAGTTTATTTCATATTTTACATAAAAGTTTTTCATCTGATCTCTCCTTATGCCAGACAATAATTCTCATGCGTAATAAATGTGAGGAGAAACACACAAAAAACCAACCACTCCTGTTATTAAGTTTTTAATTGTACTGTATTTTGTCCACTGAATATTTTTTTTGCTATATATTTATGGAAGCTATTGCTATTCTGTTTCTTTTTCTGCTTTTTTTTAGTGGCTCCTAAACTCCTAAAAATAATACTTATACAGAATTGTAGATTACAAGTTCTGTCACTTATTCCTTCTCTTACACAATAAAAGAATGTCCAAAAGACTGCTCTCACTTTGATTCTGTAAATGTGTGACATCCTCACTGTGTGAACTAGCATGTTTTCTGCTCTCAGAAGTTTCAAGGAACAGTATATATTTCTGCCTAGTTCCATGACACCCTATTTTTCTTTGTTTTCTAGGTTTTTTCCACTTCTTTACTTGCATTTTTTCTTCGTGTAAAAAGAAATGCTAGTTTTGAATGCACAGTGATTTGACTGAAGAGACACTTGAGCAGAATGTGTCAGTCCTTATTCTGTCTCATTGAACTGAAATATGTACATCTCACAGTTTTTCTTCAGTGTTATAGGATTATGTCTTCTCAGATATGATTCTGAAAGTGAATGCTAATATGTAGAGTATAAACATTGTAACCTTTATTTCATTGTTATATATCGGGTCTTTTTAGTGGAATATTATGTTTGTTGGAGATGATTTGACCTGTTGTAAGGGAGATATTCCTCACTTTATTACTTAGCTAGGAATTTCGACAGATGATAAAAAATCTAAGCAAAAGAAAGTGCACACAAATATGATTAATTATTACTGGGATTTTTTTATGCTTTTCTTATATCAATTCTTTCTTCTCATTAATTCCACCTTTTTTTTCTGTTTATTCTTCCAAATAGAACAATAATGGTTCCCTTTTCCCAGTTATTCTTGAAATTTATAGAATCATAGAATATCCTGGGTTGGAAGGGATCCAATAGTATCATTGAGTCCAAGTCCTAGCCTTGTACAGGACACCCTAAGAATCACACCATATGCCTGAGAGCATTGTCCAAATGTTTCTTGAGCTCTGTCAGGCTGGTGCTGGGACCACTCCCTCCCTGGGAGCCTATTCCAGTGCCCAGCCATCCTTGGAGTGATGAACCTTTCCCACGGTTCCTAAGATATTGTGGTTAGGTTTGACCTTACCCCAGCTTTGATCAATTTAAAGTGAAGCATGTAGTTTAAATTATTTCAAAAGAGTCCCTTAAGAATCAGTAAAGTTGAATTGCCTGGCCAATCTCATGACTTAGAATATGTTCAATTTCCCCCTGGTTGACTCATCCTCTCTCTCTCCAATAGCATTTTTTTTTTTCCCCAGTTGATTGAAAGAAAATACTGTCTCAGAAGTAATACATGCTTAGGGCAAACAGCCCAGCAGTGAAAAGGTCCAGGTAGCATAGCTCTAGTGTAATTGTGGTACTCAGCCAGGATAGCTGTTTTATAGGCTCAGTCAGAGCTGAATGATTTAAAATGGTTTCTTTAATTCCTGGCTAATCTATGGTTATGCAGCTGCAGGTTGTTCTGGTTTGAAAGCAAAACCAGTCAGAGACTTCAGGTCAGAGATACAATTTGTTAGGAGAAGGAAAAAAAAACCCAAAATACATGCAATAATACAAAAGAAAAACCACTGACAGAGTGAGAATACAACCTGACACCCTTTTGGTCAGGGTGTTGGTAGCAGTCCAAACTGGAATGGCTGCAGTCCTCCTGGAGTGGCAGATGTGATTCTGTCACCCTGTAGAAGGGTGTAGTCTTCCTCTAAGACCCAGTGGAAAAACCCAGGTGTTCCTTTTGGGCACAAGTGGAAAGGCTGAGTCTGGTGTCCCAAAATCTCAGATTATATCCAGTTAGGAATGCTTGGCTCCTCCCTCTGGGCAGAGCATCTCACAATGGGATGCTGTAGCTTTTATCAGTCATGCAGTGACATTCAATACGCCATTAACAGCAGATGTCTCCCCGGGGAGAGGATTGGTTTGTGGAAGAGATAAAGAAAACTGCCCAATTAACAGAAGATAACTGCCACACCTCTAACAGATGGCAAATAGACTACACATTGCCTTGCAATCTAGGACAAGGTTTTTGGGGTTTTTTTTTCAGTTCAGAATAATAACTCTAGTTTTACATTGTCAGAGCTTATAATAAAATTATAAAGAAACCATAAGTGTTGCCAGTTTTCTCAAAGAAAGATTTTCTTTCTTATTTGTCATTGGCTTCCTAGTAATAAGGTAAGGCTCCACTACACAGTGTTAGTAGCAGCCATAGATTATTTCTGGCTTCCCACACACTAATAAATTACCATGCACCACAAGCCCTATTGAAGGGCTAAGGCCAGAACAGAACAGGAAGATGAAGCAGAAAAGTTAGTCATTCGTGACCTGAACACAGTGATCTGGGTCAAAATAATATAGAGACTATAGGTGATTACAAATAATAAAAAATCTCAAATAAATCTCAAATTATGAAGTCTCTGCTGAAGCACAAACACTAAAAAAAAAAAAGAAAGACTAAACTTCTACTTAAGACTTCCATGATTTCACTTTGAGGAAACAATTTGGTTGTTTGCCATGTCCTGCTGGAGTGAGAAGCACCATGGCAGGATAGCCAACGGAAAGGCTCTAGGAAATAGGAACAATTTGAGCAACACCAGGGACCTCTCCTAAGTTTTAATGAGGAGCCAAAAATTTGGATATGCTCTTTTCCTTCACCCTTGATCTTTTACAAGCCTTTGTACCTGGTTCTCACTGATCATGCCTTCTCCACTATCTTGTCTTCATTTCTGTCTCCAGCAGGTTGTTCTGGTTTGAAACTGAAGTCTTCATTACCCACAGAATTATCTTGATGTCTTCTGCTATGATATTTCCTTTGCTTCATACTTTGGTGTCAAGCAAGTTGCACAGGGTTATATAAAAAGGAGAAACCTCATAATCTAAGAAATGGGACTGAAAGTGGCCCATCTCAAGCGTATGCACACAAATTAGGAAAGATCTATCAGACAGCATAACAGGGGAAACTTCTCATGTATTCTCTGGGAAATCAGCACAATTTTAATGCCTATATTTTAGTGTATGCAGACAGAGACAAAGAAGAGAAACAAGATGTCTGCCAGGAATTGAAGGGCTATGATCTCACTTGGATGACAGAAACAAGGTCAGATAGCTCACACAGCTGAAGGGCTGCAGTGGACAGGACAGTCTGGAATGGTGAACTGGGGGCGTTACCATTTATGTGAGAGAGCAGCAGGAGTGCATAGATCTCTGTCTCAGGTCACATGAGGAGCCAGCTGAAAGCTTCTGGTTCAGGATTACTGGAAGGAGTTGCACAGGTTATAATACACTGAGTGTCTTCTGCATGTCACATAAGGAAGAAGCAGCAGAAACCTTATTCCGACACTGTAAGAAGCCTTATGTTCACAGACACTGGTGCTTACAGGTGACTTTAGCACATCCATATCTGCTAGAACAGCAGCACACTAGAGCATGAGCAGCCCAGAAGGTTTATGGAATGCATTGATGACAGCTTCCTGGCACAAACAATTGAGAAGACAGTGGTGGGTGATTCTTTTGTAAAAGTGACACAAATAAACAAGGAAGAACTGGTTGGGGTCACATCTAACTGTGAGATGGAGTTCAGGTTCCTGAGAGGAGAAAGCAAACCAACTAGTAGACTCCCAGCCCTGGCTTTTTGGAGAGTATACTTTGGCATTTTCATAGATCTACTTGGAAGAATCCCAGGTAAGAGGGCTCTGGAGAGAAGAGCTGATTAATTTTCAAAGTTTGACCTCTCCAAGTTCAGCCCAATGAGCAGGATATCAAGCACACATGGGAGGAAACTTGCATGAACGACCAAGCATCTTCTGACACAATTCAGCCACTGAAGGTATACATACAAGGAGTGCCTTCTAGGGATTCCTGCGAAACTACTTTTGATTTCTTCAGTTTTAAAAGAAATGGTGGTATGACTGAAGTGGTGGTATGAATGGTGGTATGAATTCCAGAAATCACTGGTGAGTGGGTGAATGAGTGAGTGGAATAAAACTACTGAATTATGGTCCATTTTTTTTATGGCAGCCAGAGAGTAAAGGACAGTATTTGACAATACAGTAGAGCCACGTCTTCTGAGGCAGTCTAGAACCCTCTATAGCTCAGTTTCAAATATATGCAGGTCTCAGTATAAATTCTTTTAAAATAAAGCCTTTTATAGCTACAATGTTCTAGAAATGACTGTAATGGCTGTAACTGGGTATCTTCACACAGGTCACTATTAGAATCAAAGTGGTTTCAAGCAAGTTCATAGGCTAAAAAACAGACTTGCTTGAAGAAAAGAGGATTTGGTCTCAGTCTTGGATCACAGACACACCCTCAGCTGTGTTGAATGAATGGCACAACCCCATGCTTTGAAAGACTAACATTCAGCATTTCGACAAAGTAAAATCAAGTGGACTCCTCTCCTCAGTCTCTATTTAATAAAGACTTTTGAATTCATAGTTGTGCTAGAATGTGACTTTTAGGATATCTCTAAAAAACTTAGGAAACAATCTGCTTAGCATATCAGCACAATTTGTTACCATTTAACACAGCAGTCTAGAACGTCATTTAGAACAGGAGTCTAATGTGCATATATATGCATACATTGAATTGTTATTTAAATAAGTGATGAACTATACGGAAATCACATTTGTCATCAATTGTTTAATTCAGTAATTAAATAATTACTCCAGAACTGATAAGCAGGTAAGAAGTTGCCAGAAAAATCAATGACTGTCAAAACTTTGATTTTCTTGTCAGGAAATTAACTTCAATACTTCTACTTGCTTCTTTGTTTGTCTTCTCCTACTGTCTGAAAGTACTGTTTCAGTAAAAATCACTGTTCTTCTATATTTTGCCAATGTGTGATGAATACCAGTGAACTCCTGAAGAGATTTGAAATTTTTGTTTACAGTTTCTTCCAAAGACAGATATTCTTTTCAGGAACTTTTCAGGAATTCTTCTTTCAGTTATTTAAAGAAGATTCCACCTAACTTCTTCTTTCTTATCTTTTTGCAACAGATTCCTCAACTCATTAGCACTCATTCAGGTCTATCCTCTTATCCTCAAGCAGCTCGTCCCCATTTCCAGTTTTTTTCCACTGCAAACAATGAAGATGCATCAATTGTAAGCCTTCCTCCTCAAATTTTTCACCTGTCTTCCTGAAAACTTTGCACTCCGACACTAAGGCTCCACCCATGCAATTTGCTCCACCACCTCTCTGTAATTCAAATGAGGTCAAAGTTCTGCAGCTGTGGACAGATTTTTAGGTTCTCCTGTATTTGTTTTCCATGCTGCATGGGTTTGGGTGAAGGTATTTGAGATGGACACAAACATGCTGCTTTCACAGGAAAATGGAAGGAACCTTCCCCACCATGCAGAGCTCCAGACAGTTCTTTACTGTCCCTCCCGATCTTTGCTTTTTTTCAGATGATGAAAACCTTTCCTGTTGTACCTACTTCAGCCTTTTGTACCATTTGTCAGATGGATCCTATCACTTGTAGTCAGTCCTCTTTCCTCAAAGAGACTCCCATGATTGTAATACACAAAGCTCTGTCTGGGACACAGACACCTGAACAAATGCTGATATACTGGTGCATCCACTTCTGCCTCAGCTTTTTTCCGTTACTGCAGGGACTGAGACCACCACCTGGGCCTCCAGATGGAGTAACCTTTCCTACTGTTCCTCGTACTTTGCTTCTCTCCCCTTCTGTTGCCAGAAGTCTGCAATGATACTTGTTATTTGCAGGGTTGCCTGGCAGTAGCATTGATACCTACATGGATGAGCAGCAAGGGGAATAGTCACAGGACTGCACAAGCCTTGCCAGTCTCTCTTTGAGATCTAGGAGGCAATTAAGTGTCAAGCAGAGAATCTGAAACATCTGTTTAGATCAATAGATGGGTGCCTCCATCCGCCATCAGCGGGCATCCCCTGTGACTGTCACCCTCTTTGTTGGTTCAGGCTGAGATGGCTCTGATGCCTGCCTGACTGGAGGTCATTCTCACTCATTCCAAGAGAATTACACCTGTACAGTAACTGCAGAACAAGAAGGAGCTTTGACATGTTGCCAGAAATCAAATTTCTAGTCTTCTCCATTATGGGCCACTCCTTATTCTTATCCCATAATGAGCTCTATAATTTTAGGAAACAACCCCTTTGATCTGTAAAGTGTTTTGGGGAGAACTTGTTTAGTTCTGGCCACTCCCAGGATGTCTCACTCTGGTAATAAAGGCCTCACCATTTTCCTCAATGGCTCTGAGAGCAGTCAGCTTCCTTTCCACTGATGAGATGTTTCACATTTGTCTGTTCACCCTGTGCTCTGTGTTTTGGTTGATTATCCTTCATCCAGGATGAATTCAGCCCAGCTCTCACCACCTTCATTGCAGAGTCTTGAGGAGGGATTCTGGTCCCCTGTGCATCCTCGCTGCACTGTCTGCTGAGAAAAAATGCTGTACTTAGGTTAAGAGTCTCAGCTTGCCATTGAGAGGTATGGTCCAGTATGGAGATATAGTGCCAGATATTGCATATATTATTGTCAAAGTGTTCCTGAAAGAGAATAATATCCCAGGGAAAATGTTCTTGATACATAGATACCCTGGTGAAAAAAGGGAGAGTTTTCTTTAGCATGCATATTTTTTTCTGAAGGACTTGCTTAAATTCATGTTTCTCAGACTATTTATTGAGCAGATTGTTGCAGTTTATATCAAAAAACTCATTTGAAAAAAAAGTTATTTAATGCACATACAAGCTCTTTCTATCTCTCATCCATCTTTCTGAATAAAAATCAGCATAATTCTAACACAAACCCAACAAAAAATATTTTACTGAAACTAATATGATGTGTGGTGCATACATAGTTATGATTTTCAGCTTTAAAAACCAGTTTAATATACAGTGCAAATCAGTTTTGCTTTCACAGACATGAAAACTTTTTGCAGTAAATGAAAATACAGATTTTCATGCTCCATAGATAAGCTTAATAAAGCAGACATATTGGAAATACTGTAGAGTATTTTTTCTTTGGAAATATTTATGGGAATCTGTTGATTGAACAGCAAAAACTATATGTATAAGTAGGCATATTGGTCAGGAGTTTTTTTAAGGATATAAACATTTATTAGTTGTAAATCCAGATAGATCAGATCGCCAAGAACAAATACGATCAGATAGTGTAAGATAGTTCCTCAGTTTGTCTCAGAAAACACGGTCATAATTTGCTTTCAGCTTTTGATAAGAATTATTCTGAAGATTTGATTGTCTACTTGCAATGTCAACAATAGTCTTGAGTATGTTATACACTTAATTTAAGTTAAAGGCTATTGATAAGAGTCCTTTCCCTGAAAGATGTGAAGACATTAAGTTTACCTTTCACAATATAAATCAGAAACTGACAGATGAAATTAAGATCCTAAGTCTATTCCTCCCTGCCACCCACCTCGTTAAGAATGGTTTTATCATGGCTGAAACCACAATCCCTTTTGCATGATCACTGTCACCCTTACACACCTAGCAGTGTCAAGAGAGTAAGGGACGGGGGACAAGATGCTGTAAAATAACTCAGAAACACCCTGAAAACTGAAGAAACCCTATGCTGTCCCTTAAACCAAAGAGGGCTTTTGTGTGGAATAATCATTCACATCAGTTATGTGAATTATGAAAAACACTGACAGCAAACCTATGCCTTCTGCCTTTTTAAGACATTGAGCACTTTTTTTCACTGCAGCCTACACTGCAGAAAAGCTAAGTGAGAGGCACTTCTGTAGCCAAAACAGATACCTCAAAGCACGAATGTATGCCTATTGTTATGTTCCTAGGAGATTTTCATGCTAAATGGAGAGGAACTTAAATGGTATAGCCCCCTACAGGTTAGTTGGCTTTAGAAAATAAGCAGATTGGAATACTTGTGGGTAATCAGGACAATTTGGCACCTGAGTCCTTGCATTGGCAGGGTTTTCATGGATTAGATTCTTTTCCCTTTTCATGTTGAAATCTTTTTACATTGCAGGCTCATTTCTATATTACCCGTATTTTCAGACAAAATCTCTAAAATCTTGTGATGACTGATAACCTATTGTTTTCCTGCCTTTGGAATTAACAAATTAACATAATTAATCTTTTTATAAAGCTACTTTATAAAGACTAGTTTGACATAAAAGAAAATATAAGAAGATTAAAATTGCAAGAAGCTTTCATTGTTTTCACTTCTGAGTTTTAAAAATACACATGACTAAAAAACAGGTTAAAAAGAGATGAATTATCATGTAAAGTACACCTCTATTTAATTTCACAGAACTGTTAGCATCTATTTGATAAAGAGAAAATAATCTGTATGTTGAATATTTTGTAGTAGGTATTATTTTCAGTTTCAATGAATCGAAACAAAATCAATGAAAAGATATTAATATTGTCAGTTTTTGATTTTCAAGAAAGGTAGAAGTAGAACACTAAAACAAATGAGAAAAAAAGCCATATCTTGGCAACAATAGTCCAGTCTTTTGGATTTTCTCCTTTATGCCATCATAGCTGGTGTTACCAAAATTAATAATACTTATGTTTGATGGTAGCCTTCACAGTGGTCATATAGAACAGAAGCTGTCTCACAGGACAGCCAAGGGATCAGACACAGACAGCACGGGTTTAGGAAAGGCCTGACTAACCTGATCTCCTTTTATGACCAGGTGACCTGCCTGATGTGTGAGGGAAAAACTGTGGATGTTGTCTACCTGGAACTTCAGCAAAGCCTTTGACGCTGTCTCCCATGGCATTCTCCTGGGAAAACTGTCTGCCCATGGGAGGCTTTCTCTTTGCTGGATGGCTATGCCCAGAGAGTGGTGGTGAATCCTGCTGCATCCACTTGGAGACCAGTCACTAACAGGGTTCCCCAGGCCTCAGTGTTGAGCACAGTCCTATTTAATATCTTTATTCATGATCTGGGTAAGGGGATTAAATCTGCCCTCAGTAATTTCACAGACAATGCTGAGCTGGGTAGCAGAATTGATCTGCTGGAGGGTGGGAAGGCTTTGCAAAAGGATCTGGACAGGCTGGCTAGATGGGTTAAGTCCATCAGTATGAGATTCAACAAGGCCAAGTGCCAGGTCCTCCACTTTGGTCACAACAATCCCATGCAGCACTACAGGCTGGAGGAAGAGTGTCTGGAAAGCTTCCCAGTGGAAAAGGGCCTGGGAGTTCTGGCTGACAATTGGCTAAACATGAGTCAGCAGTCTGCCCAGGTGACCAAGAAGGCCAATTGCTGACCTGTAACAGCAATAGTGTGGCCAGCAGGAGCAGGGCAGGGATTGTTTCCCTGTAGTCAGAACTGCTGAGACCACACCTTGAATTCTGTTTCCAGGTCTGGGTCCCTCACTACAACAAAGACATTGAAGGGCTGGCATGTGTCCAGAGAAGGACATCAGAGCTGATGAAGGGTCTAGAAGGAAAGTCCTGTGAAAAGCAGCTGAAGTAACTGGGATTGCTTAGCCTGGAGAAAAGGAAGCTCAATGGGACCTTATTGCTGTCTACAGTTACCTGAAAAGAGAGTGTAGTAAGATGGGGGCTGGCCTTTTCTCCCAGACAGTTAGTGACATTGATGCCTTGTGAAGGCATCCATGAACAGAGACTAGAGGGAGCTAAAAAATAAAGTAGGTATTTATTAGGAAGCCTCAACAGATCCACCTTGGGCAGCACAAGAGCCCAGCCAGAGCTACACCCCAGGTGAACCCAAAATGGTCACAAAACGGACAACTGGTCACAGAATCTCACACTTTTATAAGTTTTGGTCCATTCGCATATTGGAGCTAATTGTCCAGTTACAGCTTTAGCCCATGAAGTCCCATCCTTCTTGTTTTGCTCTCTTCAGTCCACTGTTGTTTATGCTCTTGGGCCTGAGATTTGGATCATTTGTCCTTGGTCTCCAGCTAGAGAAGGAATTGTTTTGTCTGTGAAGACACAGAACTTCACCTATTCTGTGAAGAAAGCTTACTATCCCCTAATATGAAGCCCAGACCCACAAATTAAGCAGCACAGAATTTGAAAAACATAAAAGCTAAAACCTTATGCATCAACATAGTGAGAGGATATAGCCTCAAACTGCAGCTGGGGAGATTCAGCTGGACATCAGGAGCAATTTCTTCATGGAAAGGGTGCTTAAGCACTGGAATGCGCTACTCAGGGAGGGAATTGAGTCACCATCCCTGGAGTCATTAAAGAAACAACTGGATGTGGCACTTAATGCCATGGTCTAATTGACAAGATGACAAAGGTTGAACTCAATGACCTCAGAGGTCTTTTCCAACATAAATGATTCTGTGATTTTGTAACAAAATTTAGACCAAATATACCAAAAAATATAATGAATAAAATTTTGCATTTCTGCATCTTAGTCATCTTAGATTCTTTTTATAGCAAGTGGAAACAAAGACAAACTTAGAGATTGCCAATCATCTCATCCTACCATAGATTATTTAAAGCAAATAAGTTATGACTCATTTCCCTTCATTAGCTACAAAGACAGCTTACAATGACTAGCTCAAATGTACATATCCCTATGTTGACACTTCAGGGTTGACTGAGTTGCTCAAGGGTTGACTAAGTTGCTAAAGATAGATATCTATATGTCACTTAAGATACTACAGGATGCTGAAGACATCTGCATAAAGCTGGCAGATATAATGAAGGACTTATGGGAGACCTGTGGTTCTCTAGTTTAGTAGCTGGAGGTAAAGAGAGATAGAGTAGCATATCTCAAATGGGAACAAATTTAGATGTTTAGGTAATTAAATCAAGTTTGTAAAATTAGGCAAGCTGAATTGCCAGCCCTTCTGTCATGTAAAGGAAAGTTGAGACTGTAGGTAGTGTTATAAATCAAATATTCTGATAAAATAATTTTGATTGCCATTTTTTTCGTATCTTGTTAAAGACTGAGTTATCTAAAAGTGCCTCGAGGTGTGCTAATGGTCAGCTACAGTCTAAACATATCCTGTAGTCAATGGAAATGTACTTCAGAAGAGTTTAGAGACTTGTTTCATCCTGAATTGTGCTCTAAGGATTCCATTCTGTTGCCCCACACTAGTATCTGGTACCTTCCAAGACAACAGGTTTGCTCAAAATAATTCTAACACAGCCAGCAACTCTAAAACCAGGCATCAAGGCAGTGTGTGTGCCATTCTGGACAGGCAACTGATAGCCTGGAAAAATGCCCTGGAACAAGCCACATGATAATATATGTATGTGTGTGGACAAATGAAACCCTCAATGTCAAGTTAGTGGGCTCGTCTTACTTGGAAATACTGTAGAAGAAGGAAGTGAAAAGAAGGAAATAAAGAAGGAAAAGGGAACAGAACAAAAGGAGTGAAAAGATGGTACAGTACAAAACAGTTCAAGATTTAAAGGACTACAAGTTTCAAGATCTAATTTGTTAGATTTTTATTACATTTTCCACTTTCCACTTTATCACTCTTCTCCTCAAATGAGATGGAAATGCTGGGAAAAAAACCCTCCAAAAACAAGCAACCAAACACACATACATTAAAAAAAAACATCATAGAAACCTCACAAACAAACTTCTTTTTTTTCTATTTATATATTTGAGAAGGATTTGTTCCCCAAAAGTGTTGTCATTTTAGTTTTGTTTGGTTTGGGTTATTGAATAGCCTTTGTTCTAAAATGTTTTCATGCTTTCTAGAATGATGTATTTCTTCAGTTAACTTGGGTGTTTAATTATTTTATGAAGATAGGCTTTGTGTGTTTCATATTTCTTTTACTAGAAAGCTGAACCTGCATCACACTCCATGGGATATATTCATAGCCACCAAAGTTCCTTCATTCTTTCATGGAAGAATTTGTGATTCAAAACATTTTCAAAATTCACAAAGAAGTTGAAAAAAAAATTAGAGAGGAACTGTTTTACTGAAGAACAGGTAAGAAATATAAGTATGAAAGGTGCATGTCTATTTCTCTAGCTACATTCTGCTACACCCATAGTAAGAAGAGATGGATTTTTATATTTTATCTTCTCCATAGAATATGTTCTATCTAGATCAAAGTAATGGAACAACACCTCACCCCTCCATATTAATATAAATACATAATTCTTGTCCACAATTTAGAGTTAATCTCAACTTTTTCCTTATAAAATAATAACTCTGAAAACTGAATAGCGTGGCAATGTGCAGATTTTTTTTCCTTTTCAAAATAATAGGGGAGAACAGTTTTTGTTATTATTATAGTCTTTGTAAATGTTGCAAAGATAGTGCATCAAATTTTAAAAATGTATTTATTTTACCTTTTAATCACAAAGTAGGAAAGGGATATAGTAAGGCCAGATAATCCACGGTTAAGTTTCTAAATTCATTGAACACTCTAAAATTCATAATATTTCAATAATAATCAATGACTGAGGAATAACTGTACATTCTTCTCTTTTTAACCCTTTCAGACTTTCATTACTTATTAAAAAATACAATGGTTCCTTATTATTTATGAATATAATCACAGAATCACAGAATCACAGAATCACAGAATAATGAGGTTGGAAGAGACCTCTAAGATCATCAAGTCCAACCTATGCCCTAACACCTCAACTAGACTATAGCACCAAGTGCCATGTCCAGTCTTTTCTTAAACACATCCAGAGATGGTGATTCTACCACCTCCCTGGGAAGACACTTCCAGTACTTTATATAAGTACAAATATTAAAAGTATTTATTTTCAGAATGTTCTGGAACAAGAAAAGGTGAAGTAAAACTCCTACTTAAATTGCTACTGACAATTTCTTGCCGATTTCCTTTGTCTGAGATTCTTGGTGAGAATAAATAATCCCCACAACATGACTCCATTTGTCTAAGATTTACTCAGTTTCAGGTGCATAGACCGTCCTACATTTCTAAAAGGACTCACCCACAGGGAGAAGAATTAATGTAAGCCAGTGAAAAGAAACTCACTGAGATAAAGAATAAAATATCAGCAAAAATTTTACATCCCTTATTCCAGAGAATAACTTATTTATTTCCATTTAAAGAATTTCCCAACATCTCTGAAAAATTGAAGGAATTTTTAATTCTTTTTTTTTTTGCTAGCAGTTTAAATTCAGGATAGATTTATTCAAGGAGATAAAATTACTTTCCTTTGAAATGTTAAGTTTTATAGTTAATAATATCCTTAACACTTGAAATTTTACTAATCTTCTTTGTTTAGGATTTCCGTTTCAAATGTATAAGTGCTGTAACAATAGGTTCACAGGAAAAACAAAATCCTCACTGAGCTGACTTGATTTTGTCATTTTTAGACAAGTTTCAGATTACTGAACTCTGTTTTTATAGATAATATACATTTTGACTGCAAAGAAAATGTCAATGGAAATTAATAAGGGCATCGGGCATCAGTGTTCTGGAAAGTTTGAATTTTTTTTTTTTTTTGTGAAAACCACTATTTTGATTATCATAAAAAGCATAATGTTCAAAAAATTTTACATGGGTTTTATAGATAGTATATACCAATTAGTTGTCCTTTTCTAATTTCTTTTTGATGTTCCTGTTACTTAATTTAAGAAAGCTCCTTTGTCACATATTCTTTATAATTTTCCAGGTATTATTTCCTTGACTGTCTAATCTGTTTATTTTCTCAGATGACTAAAAATTGCTGCAGCTAAACATTTTAGGATTAAATGAGGTGACATGATCTGAACAAGAAAGTTTGTGTGTCAGGATGATCATTATCTAGCAGGTGAATAGGGAGAATAGCAGATATTTGGGCTACACTGGCTGTTAGCAGTTATAGTGAAGTTAATTTTGGGAATTGCAATATATTGTTCTTAAAAGCATTTTTTTTTCTAAGACTTCCCCCTTAGGTTTCAGCTTCCTTTTTTTTTTTTTTTTTTAATATCTACCTAAATAGATATCTCCAAACATTCTGGCTTCAGTGCGTGGGATATTGTTAACATCCAAAGGAAAAAGTTTTGGTTTTGCTGTTAATTTAAAAAATAGCAAAGATTTATATTTTACCTAAACAGTTATTTCATAGTTAACAGAAAAATTTGCTTATTTGCAATTCTTTTTCTCAGCTAAGAAAGTGATCTATCTAGGAATTTGTTGTCTTAATGGAGTTTATGCTGATTAAGGTTCCTATGGTATTCCTGAAAACTGAATTTTTTTTTTTTTTTGAGAGTATCACACATCCTGCC
>VXBC01008941.1:0-47206 GCA_013399945.1 Ploceus nigricollis | reverse complement strand
AATTCATTCTCTGGCCAGGAAGCAATACATGGAAGAGTGATGCCTTTAGTGCTTTCTCTATATTCAAAATATTTTTCTAAACACTCATAACTGAAACAAATGTAAATGTTCTATTCCCTGGCATAGATTCAATAGGTTGGCCTTAATTTGAAATGTCAGGTGTATATGTCTTCTTTGTAAAATTTTTGAAGTAAAATGTTGTAGTCAGATGTTCTTTGGGGGTGGAGGTCTGGCAGGACGAGAGCAAGAATGAAAAGAAAGCTTTGGTGGTGCTGTGGAGAAATCACTCCTCTTCCATCAGCTCTAGAAAGCTCAGGAAAAAGGTGGTTAATTAATGGAAACAGAAAAGATGTCAAGTGCAGTTCTTCTTAGCACTGTTTTAAAAGTGAATAAATCAACAAGATTCAAATTAATGCTCTCTACAGATGGGTAGAACAGCAATACATTAGCATTACTGACTACTTCTGATGGTTCGGAACTTATAGAAACGTATCACTTTATAATGTGTTTAAAAAAAGGATTTTATTTAGAATATTGGCATAAAAAATGTAATATCTTCTGAAGAGACAATCTAGAGACTTTATAAAGGACTTCTTTTATAAAAAATATGCAATCAGACAAGGTTTTTTTTTTTAATCCCTAAATAGCAAGTTAGAGAGCTAAATTACTAAGGGAGAACTAAATCCTTAAACATTCTATTAAACCTGGTAAACTCTGTCTTCTTTCCCAAATGAAATGCATACAGCCATACAAGCTTAATGTATCTAGAAATTCTGTACAAAACCATGAGCAAAACTTGGGGAAAAAGCAAACTTCACAAGTCATGATTAAATACTTCAATCTTGCAAGATTATTTAATTTCAGTTCCTGTAACAGAACAATTCAGTGGAAATCCACACTTGAAATATGAAATGAAACATCTATAAAACCTCCAGTTTGCACAGATACTTCTTGTTAACTCTTTTGAGGTAAAACAGTGAAATCTTATGGACTAATGAAGGGTAACACCAGAAGAAAAAGAAGTTTCTGCGGTAGTCAGTTATCTCATTTTTTCTCTAGACAAAATGATGTGCCAAATCAAAGTATGGCAATATATTAGTGAATATAATACTTAGAAGCCACTGGAAGAAAAGAAACTTTAGGCTTATGTCACAGTATGAGATGAATGAGGAAATGTCTTCAGACAGAAGTTAAGTACTTTTTATGTCTATGGTGGGGGGAGGGGGTTGTGCTGGGACAAGGGTAAATTTTTCAAGTATCATCCATAGAATTTGTTGTTAATGAGTGTCATTTGTAGAAACACATTAATTTCAGTATATGGATTATCAGGAAAACTAAGGCATTGTTTGTTAAAAAATGCAAATCTGACTTGTTTATGATGAGAAGGAAGATAGGACAAATGAGAATGGATGAAATCAAAAACAAAACTGAGGACCCTGTAATGTCACTCAGGCAAAGCCCTAAATACCAGACTGATATTTAGGAAAGCAAATTGCAAAACACAGTGTCAAACCTTAACCTTCTTAGTAACATAAGGTATCAATCATGCTGATATTTTCTACTGGAAACTTCCTCACAGGTTTATTCTTAGAGTGTTGTGGATGAAGTGATTGCCTACGTGTTCAAACTTGTCCTCAGAGGATATACCTTAACTGGATCTCACAGAAGTCTTGGCTCTTTCAGGATGAGTGCAGCACAATGCACTTCAGTGGTTAAATGTCTACCACTTCCCTAATAATTTTGTGTCTGGATAGCTCTTTAGAAAGTGATGGTGGGGTTGGATGTGTTGGATACACTGTTCCTGTACAGCAGCTGTTGTTGTGGGTCAGGATTACTGCTGCCTTCTGGTTGTAGCTCAATAACTATGCCCATGTCATACAGAACATGCCAAAGTGGAAAGAAAGAGGAGGTAAGCTCAGATAACACATCTTTATTGTCCTAAACCAAAGTAAGGCATTTAATATAAGTCAGATAATTCCCTTTAACTCAAGTTAAGCAGCCAGAGGTGTCCTAAAACTTTCTGAAAGGAACTATATTGGAAAGCTCAAAAAGTTCGTATCTTTCCAGTAAAATAGTTTTTTTGTTGTGTATGCCAGCTACATAGATGAAGGAAACTGACCTTTAGAGTTCACTTGGGAGTTGAAGAAGGTCTTAATTATGTAACAAGTTTATGTCTAAATTTAAGGAGCTCAATCTGACAGCTTCACTAACATTCATAAGCACTTTATCTCTGCTAAGTTTTATAGGACATAAGATGCACCTTTCTGGAATTAAAAAAAAAAAAAAATCCTAAAATTTGGAATAAAAGAGGCCTCTAGCTTAAGCAGATGTTTTCCTTAGCTTAAAATGAAATGACTGAAGGTGAAACCATGGTGATAAAGGAGCCATGACTCAATTTCTAGGATTTTGAAATATATGTTATTTTAAATACTCTGCCATTATTCCAGATTTTTGAATCAGCTATTGAGTGTACTGAGAAAACTGAGGGTAATAGAAAAAAAAAAGAGAAAAAAAAAAAAGAAAAGATAGATAAGAAATTATGAAAAGGGAAAAAGAGAAAACCCAAACTAACCCAAAGTCCCTAACAAAGATATATATGTTTCTTTGCATAGATTTCAGCTTTGAGAGTTAGCCATAATGTTACAATATGCTGTTCTGCAAATTTCCTCATGAAAAAGAAAAATATGCCCTTTTCTTTTTTTTGTCTTTTGTAACAACTGGAATTTCACAAAAATTACAAAAGAAAACTGATTTTATTTCACATAAGTTTTAGTCTTCATTGAAGTGAATTTAATAATTCTTGAGGACTAATGCTTTATAATAAACATATTTAATTTTGCATAATGCCTGTATCTACATCAGAGGTGTGGTGGAAGATGGTCTCCTTAGTGTGCATTGCTCTGATACCAACAGATGGAAGACATCATATTTTAGTTAATGTCTAAGCATTAAAAATATACCTTAATTTCCACAGTAATTATATCACCCCTTCCAGAACTGTCTTTAAGGTAGCTTGATTGCAGGAGAAAAGATTATCTTGTCCTCTACCAGAGCTTATCAGAAAGTTAGACAAAGATGTTAAAAGCCTAACAGTTATATTTTTAAGGCATAACTTCACATTGTCTACCTATACATCATTTCATTAAACTAAAGTAGTGAACAAAAACAGAAGTGCTTTCTTAAATAGGAAAATTCCTCATTTAAATTCTGTTTTTTTCTATAGTTGTGTATGTCTGGATAACTTCTGGTAATATACTTACATATCACAATAAAAATCCAACATAAAATACCACCTGTTCTTTTAGATAAACCTTCTGTTTTCATCTTTGAATGGAGCCACATATGGTAAATTAGATTAGCATGAAAATCAACAAATTCTGTGATAAAAAAATTGGTCAAAATGAGGTAATTCACAAAGGATCAGTAACGTATTTAATTTTGTTTATTTCTTCATGAGATGAGGGATAACTGGACATCAAAATTCTTTTTTGTTAGAAGCCTTTTTATGTCCTGTTTTGGGCATGTTTATGTAAGAATTAGAACTGATTTGTCTTTTCATATCAACAACTATATTATTAGATGATTTTAAAAATTAAAAAATAACAAAAAATAACCAAAAACCGTCTTCACCTCTCTGGAAATTAATTATGTCTAAGATGAATAAAATAGCAAAAAATGAAAACCCAGCGTCAACAACAAACAACAATGAAAACAAATGCCCGAAACATCCCAACCAACCAACCAATCAACCCCAGCACTCAAGATTATATAAAGGGAAAAGAAATGATGATTCTGTGGATGTCAGGGGCTAGCTTGTGGACTATAGAACCTTTTCCTCTTCAAAATTTCCGATCAATTCTGTCTGTGTAGGAATAGTTTTTTTCTTGTTGTTGTTGCTTTTTTTTTTCAAGCTGGGGTTCTTTGTGTATAAACACTTGTGAAGGACCACTCAATCTCTTTAAGAAAGATCTGCTCCTTCCTTACCTGTTGCCTGGCAACCAGGATCGAAATCCAACTTCTCCATCCCCTGCAAACTCCTGTGACTGCCCTGCAAGGAAATGGCCTTTTATGAGGGCAACTTTACCATTTCTCATCCTCAGTTTCAAGACCTGTCAAGTGTACAGGATTTGACTAAGATCTTCTTCCAGGAAATTAAGAAGGTACAGGTCTTCTTATTAAAAGTGCTGTTTCCCCACTGTGAAGCAAAACAACTAGAAAGCAAAGTGAAACAATCCAATTTTTATTGCTTTGATTTTTAATCTTGCCCGTTTACACAGACATAGTCTGCAAGTTAGTTGTTTCCAATTTTCTCATAACAATGCCAGAAATGAGAGTAATGTTAGCAATTTATAAACTTTAACATGAAAATTCCCAGAAATTTATAATTGTTGTTAGCTCCTTTGAAGAGAGATGAATGATCTGCACCATCAAAATAGGAGGATTGTCATAGATGTATGTAGATCTTTAGCATAAGTTAAAAGTGCAACAGTGAATTTTTGTCTGAAACATGTGGGCCTACTCTTTAAGAAGTACCCCATCTAAAGCTGGGGTACTTCTTAAAAATCATCACATCAAGGAGAGGAGAGGGGGTGGCAGGAAACGAAGGGAAGGAGAGGGGAGGGAAAAGGAAAGAGAAGGGGAAAGGAAGGGAAAGAGAAGATCAAGCAAGGCAAGGCTGCAAATGTCTATTTGATCTTTGAATCCATGACACTTAGAACTTTGTATCATTGTGTTTCTTCCTTCTTGCACTGGGGCATTTCTTGTTTAACTATTTATCTTCCTTTACAATAGCATTGAAGCCCCTTACCATTTCTATGTACTGTACATCTAGAGATCCAAACAGCAATGAAGGTAAAGCACGAGCTGGATATTGGATTTTTCTAATCTTAATTTTAAAAATTATGGATTTTCTAGAAAAATTTCTTCAAACACACTTTCAGTGGGAAGCTAGTGATAAATTTTTTTATTGTTGTTTTGTTTTTTTTAAATAGTAGAGCTTTTCACATAAGTTTTGTTTGTCACATGAGTTTTGTAGGTAATATGGATCAAGTAATCAGTTTCTTTTTCAATTTGTTTTTTATGTTTCTTGTACCATAAAATAAATATTTTTTAGAAAATTGCAGTATTCATGGATATCGTATGGATATCCTGAACGATTTATTTAGTCATTCTGTACCTGACTATGAAAAGTATGGTTTTATTTATAGATATGCTGAGTACAATTAAATGTTATGGTTTTAAAAAAAAATTGTAAAGGTTTTAATTATTTCTAGTGACATCAATACTAGTTTAGTTTACTTTCTGGTTTAGTAATCAATGGAAAAATGCTGCATATAAGGTACATATTTAAAGTTATTAAGAATAATTATAATATTCTTAATGAAAAAACACAAAAATGACTAAAATTAGTTCTACCATGTAATGAATATAATCCTGAGTAATACGTACATTTACTTCACAATACTTGAAAATTTCAGCCTTATTGTCCTCCTAATTCCTTATAAAACAGTATGAAGATTCAATGTCATGCCTTCTATTTATATGGTAGGTACCTGCAATTCAAAACTTAAAAACACAGCCTCCTCACTGATTAAACTAGAAACAAGACTAAAAACATCTGGTTTCAGTAGGGACAAAACTAATAACTAAATCAGAAAGCCTAAAGGCTCTTACCTGCCTGCCTTAATAGTCTGTTTGGTTCTGCATTCTTAACAGTTTCCTCACACTTGAAAATCATATTTCATGCTACACTTCAGACCAAGCAAGCTTGTAGAACAGTTGCTGAAACCCTTTTGCTTTAATATAAGCATAACTGTTTTGTTCCTATTGCAGCTATATAAATCTACCTTCTGCTTAGCCACCTGTAGAAAATTGCACCTAAAGTTATGCAGAAAGTTTGCACTGAACCTTGAAGACATGTGCTCTGACATCCAGCTGGAAATTCAAACTGTTCTAAGCTAAGAAAGTTTCTAAATAGCAAGTAGTTGAAGCCATTAAAGTGTTTGGTCCAGCAACTAGAGCAACAAAAAACCAGGAGTAAAAAGCGAGGGTAAAAACTGGGAGCATGTTCTGTCTCTGTGACAGAGGAGACACAGTGGCAAACTTGCTTATTTCTTCAAAACAGGGTAAAAGGACATCAAGGTTCACTGGATTAAAAATTATTAGTTCTATGACCAGTAATTACTCTGAGATGGGTACAGTATAATTTTTTATTTTCCATGATCATATAATGAGTTGTAATGCTTACTTACTTGCATCATATTACATATTTCATTCAGATATAGACGAAGTTACTTCTGAAAAACAACTGCTAGGTTTTGACTTCTGAGACTCCTTTGTTTGTACTCCCAGACTCTTTAGACATTCAAGACTGAAAGTGTGAAAGGTGATGCTTGGGTTATAAAAATTGGTGCTACTGGAAGACAGCCTTTTCACCTGTATGTTGAGGGTTGGTTTGTAAGGCCAATTCAGACTGTCATGGTGAACAGGTGATATTTTGTTTTCAGCTGTCATCCTGAAATCAACAAACTGAATTTACTGTTGTGCCATTGTGATGCCTTCACAGAAAATAATTTCAGGCTTGTGAAGGAAAGCTGACTCAATAAATATGGTGAGATGAAATTTAGGGCATTTGCTAAATCTTGCCTCAAGGTGATTATGGAATAACCTGAAGTGCTACAGCAGCAGCTATGTTAGGGACTTCTGGGGGCTCCTTATCACATTTTAAAAAATTAGGATAATGTGTGAATCAAGAGGAATCAACATCAGTGTTTTAGAACGTGGGTTGTTCATAACAACCCAAATTCAATTTACATAGGCTGTACTGTTCTGTTCTTGACAGCAAAATTATTTTTGGTCATACTAATGAGGAAACTACTGATCAGGGTAGTTTGATCCTTTCTCTCTAACTGAACTTTCTTGATTGTTTTTCACCAATTAATATATTTTCTCTTAAAGTATTTTGTTAGTAAATGAACTAACAAAATTAATGAACTATCTTAATTTTGGCAGAATTGGACTTTTTTCCTGCCTCTTTCTCTTAGTTCTAAATAAAAAACTTTTTGTTCATGCCATGGTTCAGCATCTTTTGAATATTTTATTTCCTTCTGTGACAATGAACTGAACATCTGGGACAACTCTTTCGTTACTGTTGACTACATACACTGTTCAGACAGAAAGATTGCCAGGTACCCTCTTTAGGTAAGGATCATATGGCAAAATTAGCAGAATAAAAAATGTCTCCAAAGAGCTAAAACCTTGAACAAGTAGTTAAAGGTCACTTAATAACTGTAGGTTAAACCAGATCAAGAGTACTCTGGTCTGCACTAGGCTGTTTCCAGCAAGAAGCCAAGGGAAACAAACCTTTCCTCTTACTCAGCACAGGATGCTACAGATGGAGTGCTGAGCTCAGATCTGGGTCTCCATGACAAGCAAGCAAGTCAACAAGCAAAGAAAAGAAATAAGCAAGCAAGCAAGGACAAATATCTCAAAATGGAGAGATTACGAATTGTTTGAAAGTCAAAAATTGAAAGCAATAAACTACTGTGGCTATGGTACGAGCTGTCTAACAGCAGATGCATTGATAAGTGTAATTCAGAAAAACATTCCAAAAACAGCGCTATAATAGAAAAGCTATCCTGTAGACTTTCATTTACTCATTCATTCAAAAAGAAACCAAAATGGAAAAAAACCCTAAGTTACTTCACTGCCCAAAATCAGTGAAAATCCTAAATTGCTTCACTACCCAAAAAGAAGTGAATATTTCTTCTAAAGCTTACATAATTTTAAATAGCCATTTAAAATAATTAAAATCTAAGTAATATATATGAAACCACAAAACAGTATAATAAAAGTGAGATATATAAGTTATTAGAGTATTTTAGCTGTTAAAATTTAAACCATATTATTTTGACTGAAACTGTAGGCCTTGCAACACTTTTTCTTTCAAATACCTCCACTCAGTTTTGCAGGGGATTAATATCCCAACAAAAAACACCTAAATTCCAAACCATTCTAAATGCTAAGGAAATTCAAATCAGTGTAAAAGTACATTTCAGTGTTCTGTTATTTTCATACAGAACAATGGGATATATTGAAAGATTGCGATTCAACTATTTTTCATTGGCTAGAAAAGTGCAGAAACATAGTCCAGAAATAATTTTATTTGACATGACTCCACCGGAACCTTTCCTGAAAATTGTCACAGATGAATTTATGCTAAGATAGATGCCAGAACAGAACTATACCACCCAGCAATGTATCATGTCCTTCTTTATCAACAAAGATCATTGCATTTTTTTGTCCAGACCTGTTTAAATCCCCTCTGTAGGACCAGGCAGACAGGTTCCAAGCTCTGTCCAAGATGTGTTCAAGTCCAATAGGCTTCACATGAAATTCTATATCTTTTTCCTGTCAAATTCAGGAGTTTAATACTTATTCTAGAAAAGGTAGAATTAGTCCAAAGAAGAACACTTTGAAAATTCTAATCTTAAGCATAGAGTCATAGACAGGCTTGGGTTGGAAGGGACCTTAAAGGTCATTAAGGTCCAAACCCCTTCCATGGACAAGGACAGCTTCCACTAGAACAGGTTTCTTAAAGCCCCTTCCTACCTGGCCTTGAACAATCCCTGGGATGGGGCATCCACAACTTCTTTGGGCAATCTGTTCCAGTGCCTCACCACCCTCTAACTGAGGAAAGTCTCACTAAAGTTTTGAGCTATGTACATACTATAATTTTTTTAAACTTTCAATATTATCAGTATCTAAAATATGTACAACACAAATTACTTTTCACTCAGATCTCTGTATTTCATAATTTTGTGAGTATGCATACATACTTTGTTCAACTAAAATTTATAACTACATTTATTTTTTTTCTTTGGGCAATCTGTTTGAAAGAACATTTGCAAATGCCAATGTCAAATATAAATGCTCTATTTTGTGGGGTTTTTTTAATGTGCTGTAATATTTTGAGTGAAAATATAAGTTTCTATGTAGTATACTTAATTTGAGCCTTCTAGTATTTACCTAATACTCCTTGTAGTTCTGTGGAAATACAAAATTAAATATTGTAAGTGGAAACAGCTAACACTCATCTTGGAAAGTAGAAACTGATTTTTTTTGCATACATACATTTACAAAGTATAAATTATATCCCAGAGGCAAGAATTGCTACAATACTGTCTAAGCCACATTAAAGGCCTTAATGTTGACATTGAATTTAGACTTCACACCCAGACATCATATTCTGTACTCATAATGATACAGCTCTCTCTTGGAAAATCTTGCAAAGAAACTTTCATATTCTCCTTTGTCAAAAGTAAAGAAACAATCTTTACTGCAATTTGAAGAGCAGCTAGTCATGAATGGCATTGACTGGTAATAAAGCAGTATAGGGTATGAACTGTAATGTTTGAGAAACTTTCTCTTTTAACTCCTGCATAAGTGAAAAGAGAAAGTTAAAATTAAAAAAAAAGACAATAAAAATGACAATAAAAAATGACAATAAATATTATTATTTTCTTCTGAAAAAATGCACAAAAAGTTACATGCTTTTAGAGAATCAAAACAAAACAAAGAGGTCCCCTTTTGATTACATCTGGAGATCATTTCAGCCAACTTCCCTCCTCAAGCAAGGTAACATGGAGCCAATTGCTCAGGCCCATGTCTAGGGGCTTTTGAATATCTCTGAGAAGGACGATTCCACAGCCTCTCTGCATAACCTGTGTCAGTATGCTTGGTCACCCACAGTGAAAAAGTGTTTTCTGATGTTCAGAGGGATCTCCTGTGTGTTAATTTGTGCACACTGCCTCTGGTCTTGCCACTGGACACCACTGAAAAGAGCCTGGCTCTGTACTTTTTGGAATTTGCACACTTATATCAAGCAATTGTGATAAATTTTAGCTTGTCAGTATGCTTTTGATTTTAAATTTTGCTTTTCAAAAATAAAGAGAAGGAAAAAACCCCACAAATACTCTCCTACATGGATGAAATCCATGCAATCTACTATGACA
Source organism: Ploceus nigricollis (assembly GCA_013399945.1). Taxonomy (NCBI): domain Eukaryota; kingdom Metazoa; phylum Chordata; class Aves; order Passeriformes; family Ploceidae; genus Ploceus; species Ploceus nigricollis. The sequence goes on along the minus strand of VXBC01008941.1, from coordinate 37,193 downwards.
TATGTGAAGACATTAAAAATAAGCTGAGTATTTTGAATTATTGATGACATATTATTGCTTATTTAAATTATTTTGAATTATTATCTAAAACAGTATTGTGTTTATACTAGATTTAGACATTAAGTAATTTATTAATTTCTCTTCACTTATGGAAATGTTTGAAAATGTTAAAATTGTCTGCATTTACAAGTAACATGACCATTCACGTGAACAAACCATTTCACAAATATTTTTAACATTAAGTGGTTAATTTATTTGATTTCTTCAATAAAGTTTCTTTGCTTAAATTGTTGTTTATATAAATGTTTTTTCTATATTAAAATTTTCCTTCAGCATGATTAGAATAGAACAGAACAGAATAAAACAGAACAGTATAGTTAAATTGGAAGGCATCTACAATGGTACTCTAGTATAACTTCCTGAACACTTCAGGGATGACCAAAAGGTAAAGCATGTTATTAAGGGCATTATCCAAGTTCCTCTTGGATCCACTGACAAGATTAGGGCATTGTTCGCCTCTCTACGAAGCCTGTTCCAGTGTTTTTACTGCTCTTTCAGCAAATAAATGATTCCCATTGTCTGGTCTGAACATCCCCTGATGCAGCTTTGAACCATTCTTTGCACACATCCTTTCCCTGGATCCCAGGGAGAAGAGATCAGCAACTCCCTCTCCACTTCTCAGGAAGCTGTAGACAGCAATAAGGTCACCTCTTAGTCTCCTTCTGACTAAATTAGACAAACAGAATTTTTAGTGTGGTTGGGAAATGTACACCTGTAGTATCAAATTGTTACTAACTACATTTGGTCTTTGCTATTCAAAGATGAGTAAGAACAGGGTATTAAGCATGACACTAAAAACCCCACACCTCTGTTTCAAATGTGGTACTGATCCTGAAGCTATTAATCAACTGTTGGGCTGCGAATAAAGTGTTTGACACAGGTCCTTATGAACTGCAAAAGGGGTTCTTACATTTTCTCAGTCTAAACTGCAAATGGGGTAGGTTTGTGTGGTAAAGAACATGTTTTACATGCTGCTCTCTGCAGAAGTTAAAAAGAGTGAAGAGACATGGGGAGCAGTATGATGGATGATATGCAGTAGGGATCCCCAGGCTCTTCTGTCATTGCCACCTGGTAGTTCACACGCTACAGCTAAGCTGTACTTGGCTTGGTAGGAAGCCAGGGGCTGTCATTGTCACATTGATTGAAAGCACTGTACCTAGAGCTAGCACATTTGTCATCCTTCTTAAATGTAGTGAACACTTCTTGTGTGGGATACACTCACAGAATAGTTTTCAGATATTTTTAAAAGTTTTAGTGCTAAATCTGGTGTGCACTGGACACATTGGTCCTAAGCAGCTAGTGTCCAGAATACAGAAACAAAGAATAAATAGAAAATAACAACTGGATAACTGGTTGTATCTGATGAATGTATGGACAATAAATATAAATAAATATGGAAAAAAGGATATGCAAGGTGTTACTTTTAGTGTTTGGTTAAAGTCTTTTTAGTTTGCCTCTTTTAAAGAAGGTTATGTATTTTATATGCATTTGTTTGTCTTTGAAAAGAGTTCACTGGGAGAACTACAGTTACATTATGGTATTCCCAAAATCAGCAAAGGCTCTTCTGTCTTACATCATACACAGATAAGTCAGGTGTTAGATAGAAAAAAGAAAATACTGTACCCATCTTTAAAAAGGGTGGAAAGGAGGACCTTGGGAACTACTGCCCTCTCAGCCTCACCTCTGTGCCTGGGAAGATCATGGAACAGATCCTTTTAGAAGCTGTGCATGCCTTCACCAGGGGCAAGTCCTGCCTGACCAAATCAATGGCCTTCTACAATGGAATGATCACAGCAGTGGAGAAGGGAATGGAATCAATGTTGTTTATCTAGACTTCTGTAAAGCCTTTGACAGAGTCCTTCACAACATCCTTCTCTAAACTGGAGAGAGAGATTTGGTGGTTAGGCTGGTAGATAGAGAAGAAGAAAAAAAAAGAAAAAAAAAGAAAAAAAAGAAAGAAAGAAAGAAAGAAAAAGAAAGAGAAAGAAAGAAAGAAAGAAAGAAAGAAAGAAAGAAAGAAAGAAAGAAAGAAAGAAAGAAAGAAAGGAGCACATCATCAGACTGCTTATAAAGTGTTTACAAGCTTTGCTGTTAATAAGGCAGTCAGAGACAAAAGGGGATGCGCCATAACCAATGAAAGTCGTCTTCATTCTTGCCTGTCCTTCTTCAGGACTTCTGCTCACCATGGAAGGATATTGTTCACTCAGATGTATAAAACTAAAATCTCTTCAGTGTCTAAACAAAGCCTAGGCTTTAACACAATCACTTAGTAATCTGGATATGTAATACTGCATTTTGAACTCACAAATACAATTCTTATATTTTTACATCAGTTTTATGTTTTCACGAAGCAAAAATGTAAATGGGTTTTATAGGTGAAAGTCTGCAATGAAAGATTGTGACAATCAAGTTCTTTGCTTTCAAATTCAGTTCAAATTATTTTTTATTTTTCATATATCTGGATAACTAAAGACAAAATATCTGGCAGGATTAAAGATAAATATCTCTCAAATAGCAGAAACACTAGGACAATTTATTTTATAATTCTACTGATATATTAGCATGAAACATATAAAGCTACTAAAACCTTGCTGAAGTCAAATGTGGAGCTTAAATGAGTTTTGTAATTGAATTGAATCAAATATGCAGTTGCTATGTGTGGAATTGAAATTGCAAGCAAGAAGGGAGAACAATTTTGTAAAGAATTTTCCCTGACTTAAAAGAATAATTAATTACTTTTTAATGATATTATGACTAAGCATGAATTTTACAATTTTAAGGAAGCTGCATAAAACAAAATTGGAGTGCATAGAGTATTGAAAGTCCAGGCAAAAACTGAGAATACACCAAATTATTAAGTCAAGCTGTACCTCACAAGGCAAGTAAAATAAATGAAGACTTCTTTGCAGTTGTAAATATCTATAAATATGTACCTCATCTATATCTAAAAAGAACCACAAGGACACAGCTCATGAGAAAGACATTATGGATCCTAGACCTAAAAAGTACGTGCATAATGATATGAATAGATACGACACCAAAGAAATGGCTAAGAAATAGATATACTAGCTTCCCCCAAGTCTGATAGGGCCAATGCCTGTTGTCTCCAAGGTGGACCCTCAGCTGGGCAATGCCAATCCCATCAGAAACAGTGGCAACTTATGGGATAACATATTTCAGGAGGGAAAAAGTTACTGGACAAAAGCACATTGCAGGGGAGTGGGAATATGTGAGAGAAACAGGCCTGTAGACACCAAGATCTGTGAAGGATGGGAAGCAGATGCTTCAAAGACGAGTGCAGAGATTCCCCTGCATCCTGTGGTGCAGACCATGGTGAGGTAGCTGTGTCTCTTGCTGCAGAGATCCACCTACAGCCCATGGACAGCCCCACACAAGAGCAGCTGAATGCCTGAAGGAGACTGTGACTCTGTGGAAAATCCACACTGGAGCAAGTCTCTTGCCAAGATATTTGACCTCGTGGGGGACCCACACTGGAGCAGTCTGCTCCTGTAGGACTGCATCCTGTATGAAGGACTGACAGCAGAAAGTTTCGTGGTAGCCTGTCTCTCATGGCAGGGACCTCATGCTTGAGTAGGGGCAGAGTCTGAGAAGTTCTCCTCCTGAACAGGAGGGATGTGAACTAATTGCAGCCCCCATTTCCCTGTGCTGCTGGTGGGGAGAATGTAGAAAACCCAGGAGTGAAGCTTCAGGAAGAAGGGAGAGATGGAGGAAGGTGTTCTAAGATTTGGTGTTTTTTTCTCATTGCTCTATTCTTAACTGATTACTTTCTCAGAGTCAAATCTATTTTGCCCATGCTGGGAATTGGTGAGTGATCTCTCCCTGTCCTTATTTAGACCCATAAGTTTTTGTTATATTTTTACTCCCTGTTCAGCTTGGGAGGGGGAATGATAGAGCAGCTTTGGTCGACATGGCGTCCAGCCAAAGTCAACCCACCAGAGTTTGTTATGGAAGTGAATTTGAAATGTTGTTAGTTCAGGGAAGGAATATTCCTATGTTCAGAACAAAGGAAAATGTTCAATTGGAGAAAAAATTATCTTAATATTCTTAATTTAACAATTTAAATTTTTAAGGGAATATAATGGGTGTCCTTTAGTATACATGGGATAAGCCTCGGTGACAAAAATTTCTATTTGGAGTTGTAAACCATGTTGATGCAAGGATGTATCAGTATATACATTTATACTGGAAACAAAAATAAAGTTTCTGAACAATGGAGGTAAAAAAAATCCACTACTAGATGTCGAAAAGAAAGTTTGTACTAAAATCTAGATGGCTTTTCCCCAGTAGTGATTTTTTCTTTTAACTAGTATATAACTGGACCTAAAGACATAAGAGATTTCATCTGGCCCTCTATATACTTGACTAGAAAAGGAAAAAATATGACTGCTGTGGGAGAGGAGAAGTAAGATGAAGAAAACCAGTTCTAGATCATTTGTAAGTTCTTTTGCTAAAACCATCCTGTGTCTGCAGTCTCCTCTTACTACACATCTACACAGCAAATAATCAAAGTTAGTAAGAGTCTGCAGTAGTCTCCTGTACTCATTTCCAGGGCAGGATGGAAAAGCCCAGTTTATTTAATTATGTACTCAGAAATAATAAAGAAGGGAAAGTGAATTTACCTTGCACTGAAAAATTTATTTTAAAAAAAGCTCAAGCTCGTAACTCTCAAGTCTGCAACTCTAATGATGGTTTTGTTTTTGTTTATCTTGTTTTAAATCTTTTTGTGTATATCTACTATACATATATTCATATATTAAATTAGTGTGTTTGTACTTAAAACATTTTTGACAGTTCAGTAGAATCTATTATTGAAAATATTGTATCAGTATCAGACAGATGCACATAGGAAGTAAGACAGCTGGGAAAGTGTAGCTGAAGTGTGTGAAAGGAAGGACAGATGCCACCCCCTCATTTTCTGTATCAATTATACCTTGGAAGTAAGAACAAAACCAGAGATTAAAAAACATCACCGCTTGTCAAGGTTTTCTAATGTTATGATTGCAAATAAAACAAAGCCTGAAATTGCCTTGTAATTTTGCTTGTTTTATAAGGTTTGTAAGCTGTGCTTTATCTAAAGGAACATATACATGTTTAAGAGTGCTTTCTACATAAAATGGTGCACTCTATCTTAAGTTAGGATCTGCTTAGGGAAAATAAGCATATCATGCAGAACTAATAATGAACAAAAAATATTAAATTTTTTTTTAAAGAAAGCAAATGAATCTTAAGCAAAGAGAGAAATTTACAGTACTCAGGCAACTAACACTCATAGCATTCAATAAAGGATGAAATAGCTAGGGCTAATAAACCCTTGATGAGTAATTATGCTCCTTTTTTACACAAAGTAGAGTTGGAAATAAGCAGTCTAAAAAATATCTAATAACATGTTATTGTATGAAGTGTGGCTCCCTGATACCGTTTGCTGTATTCAGTGCAGTGTTTAAAGTGCAGTTTTTCAAAACTGAAATCCTCAAGCCCACTCAAGTTCTTTAGGTGTACATTTGTACTATTTGGAATATTGTGCTTTAATAGAAAAAAATGTTTTGATAACTGTAGTTATCCATTATATACTGGTATTATACATCAGCCCCTGATGTAAAAAGTCATTATGAAGAATTATTTTTCAATGAGTTTTTTGCCCCTAATTATAAAAATATTGGAAAAATTAAGTTAAGGTGGAGTTGCCAGTTAAAGATTCCCTGCTAGACTGGAAGTGATTGTGAGAAACTGGGGAGTGGATGAGAGAAAAAGAGCAGAAATAGTAGTTGCTTAGGAATACTCTCCTGTATGATATCTTACTAAGGAATTATTAAATGCAGTAAACCATTAGGGAATCTGAGGAAGAGTAAAGGTGTTGTGACTGGCATAGAATTCTTCCTAGACAACGTGTGTGTGCTCAACAAAAAATATCGTATTATTAAACATGAAAAGCCTTGAGCTAGCAGAGTTTGATGATAGTCTTTGATAAGTCAGTTGATGTAAATTGGTGTAGCACTTTAAAAATGTAGGTTTTATCTCCTAAAATCAGTGGTCAATTTTTATTTCTTTTTCTTTTACTGTGGCTCAGAAACTGAAAATGGGAAAAAAGGAAGAACATTATTCAGGATTAATGGAGTAATTTGAGCAGACAATGCTCTTTGTAAAGCTGTCAAACACAGTACTGGAACTACTGTAGTAATAAGTTGCAGAAATTAATACTTTATGGAGTTATGTGTTTGAATTGCTTGCATTATATGTTACAATCTGTCCATAACTGAACTGTGGGGAATATAAATAAAATATTTTTACTTTTCTTGAAAAAGGGAAACATATGGTCTTGTTGTTGAAGACTATTTACAGTGGGCTGCTTTCATGTGTCTTTTCCTAATTTTTTATTTGTTGAAATATACAAACTAAAAGTTTTGTAACGTGTGCTGTTGATGATGATGATGTTTTGTAAGATTTCTAACTCTGAAAGTAAATGAAGAATTTTATAGAGGGGAAATTATAAGTTAATCATGTTTTTCAAATGTGAAACCTAAATAAATAATTTCTAAATACAAGAGAAAATTTCATATCCTTTTGAGGTGAATGTCACAATTCTGACATCAACAAGGCAAGCATTTCCTTCAAGGACCTACAACTCCAAGCTAAGTATGAGCACATATTTTGCAAGCTTTTTATCTTTAAAATCTTAATGATTTTAACCACTTTTACAGATGAAGTTGACAAATTGTCTTACTTAAAAAGTAAAAATATCAAACCAACAAGAACACTAACAGCCAAAATTTAACTTTGAAAATAAGACCCTGTCTATACAGAAACTATGATAATGGTATAGGATAATTAAGCTACATAAGATCTTTAGGTAGGCAGTCTCATTTAATTTCAAAATAAACTTAATATGATTTAGCTATTTTGAAAATGCATTAAGCTAAATCATATTAAGGCCACTTAATAAGAAAAAAAAATCCATAAAAGGGTTAAGTCAGTTAAATTACTTCATTTTCAGAGTTTGTTAGAATTAACATTAGGATTTGCTATTATTAGGAAAGGCATGGCTGTCACTGTACCTCTGAAAACTCATCACAGAGGTACCACTAATTTGCATCCAATTTCTTCCACCAATGATTATTAATCCTTTGGTGTGGAAACAATAACTTTTTTATTTTCTCCCGAGATTCATGCAAAAGCTCCATTACACATGCATACAGTGCCATATGGCATATTCAATCAACATTTTCTTACACATCCTTATCAGATTTCTTATGGATAATCCACAAACAGAAGCCCAAAAGCAAAGCATCACACAGTGTAGCAGAAGAAAGCAGCAAGCAGTCTACTTGCCTTTGCAAGTTTTCATGGTAGAAAACAATTAATTGCATTATCTTAAGGAATAAATAGCTCTGCTCATCAGAAATTAAATCATGGATCTTTAATAAAGAGATTTTTAGTCATTATTATTTTTAAATAGCGGATATAACTCAATTTGAATCATTAGTCCAAATACTCTTTAGACATTGACTTTCCTTGCATCTGTATGTTTGCTCGGCTGCTAAGCATTATCTTGGTAGTGTTTAAAGTGATTTTTACATGCACTGTTGATGAGGGACTGGATAGGAACCCATGGGAACCTCAGCTCACTCATTACCTGCTACCAAGCTTTTTACTTGTACCAGCTTGCTTCATGATGCATTTCACAGTAGCTTCAAGATAGTCTAATTGTCTGGCCATACTAGTCTAGCAGAGCTTTATGTCTGTACTGATCAGCTGCATTCTTTATTTTAAATTGTTATAACTTCTTCAAAGATTTTAGTTCATAGCTTCATCCAGTGTATACTAATTCTTTCATTCCCTAAAACCTCTTTCTTAAACTTGAAATTTAATACTTGTCTGTATAAGACACCTACTTAGAGAAGTATTTCATTTTTTCCTAGAAAGGAGTGCTGCTTTTTTTCTCCTTTGGAGGCATCATTTGGAAGTAGAAAACATTTGTTTTATAGTCAATAATACATGAAAAAAAGAACTGTATGCCTTCATCAGAGTCTGAAGGAGTTTAAATTGGGATTTGAAAGCTGCCAAAAACGACAGCAAGACAATGAAAAACAAAGTGGTTTGCTTTAAAAAAATAGGAGAAATAAGTGGGCTTTCTGAGAAACAGAAATGACATTACAAAGTAGGAGATTTTATTTCTTTTCTGAACTTATCACAAACTGATGAGATTTGTTTTATTCCCTCAGATTGAAAAGAAAATATAAAAGATTGTCTACCTAAAGATGTCACTAAACTATGCTTTCAAATTCTGTAAGGTAACAATCTTTGCAATTATGTGTGGTACCCACATCCTTCTCTCTCTCAGGAAATTTTCATAGAGGAGCAGAGAGAGAGAAGAATGTGGGTACCACAATTATGTTTTGTTATTTCTGTTTAACAATTTTTTTCCTCCAGTCAGGTATACAAAATGATCTTTACATCAGTCACGATTGAATAGGACATTGCATGCCTCGTAAATATTTTATAAATGAAGAAACACATGTTTTGAAATCTGAATACATAAAGTACAAACTGTAGTACTTTCTTAGCTTTCTGTTTTGATTATTTTTCTGATTTCACAAATTTTTCATTTCTATTAAATATTTCACTCCTGAATAATCAGAGAACTATAGACTTGGTAATATTATAGATAGCCAGGAGGATTTTTTAAATTATGACTTTACAGGTCTTCTTTCTCATCAGTATTATCTTGAATTCTTTTCAGTCATTGGTACTCAGACACCTTTAGTCAGCTTCTATGATTGGTCATATCTACTAATACTGAAAGACCTATGTTCCTCTTTTGGTAAATGATTCTTGATACAAGGGTAATTATCCTGTATCCTGTTTAATTATCCAAGTTTAATATTGTTTCAAGTTTAATATATGCTTGCTTTTATTTGTGTGTATATATATATATATATGTATAATTTTAGAGGATTTTTCTCTTACACTTCTTTGCAAGTTTCTTACCATATTATCTTTTTGGCTTTCTAACAAAACATTTACTTTCACATAAAAGTGACACTAAATTACTAAACTTCATGAACAAGTGTTTACTTTTGAACAAAAAGAGACAAAGCAACAAAGAGCAGCTCCTAGCAACAGGTCGCAAAAGCTCTTAAGAGTTAGAAATTATTACAGTTCTGATTTTGCCACAATTCTCAAAATCATTTCACAAAAAAAGTCCCCCAAATTATTCACGATACAAAATTTATGAATATATATTCTATGTATATAATATATAATACATCTGTATATAATATATTAGCATATAATTGCTTTTATTATATAGAATGATTATATATTAATATCTGTATAATTTCCAAATAAACACATAACTATTGTTTGCTTTTGGCAAGAATATGGTAGCACTGTAATCTTTGCTAATATTAACATGCACTAAAATTTATATCATTAAGGTACAGAACAGGACATAAGTAATGAATCTTTAGTTTCAATTAAAGTCAAAGCTTTTGTGCAGTAACTGATAGAATAAAATATATCCAGAGGTTTCTAAAGAGTCATTTATCTCCATTAAAGAAAAATCCAGAAGGTTTTCACTTTGTGGAGCTGAACAATGAATTGGTGATGAAGTTATATCTGATGATTTTCTTGGCAAGTCACTGAAGTCATTATCCTCCCACCTGCATCAGAATGAACTATTTGTAAGGACTGATTAGTTGTGCAGACTGACTACTTGAATAATCATGATCTTAAGTGAAATTGCAACTTCCTTTGATTTTCACAAAGAAAGGAAATTATTAAGAAAAATTAAGACCACAGATAATTTGCAATTAAGACCACTGGTAATTTGCAAATGTCTGGTCATATAGAGTTGATTCTATAGTTAAAACTATGTTGAATATTTAATTTCAGTACAAATTAAAGTACTTAGATTCGACTTTAATACCTAATTAACTTTTGAATTTGCAAACATTACTAATTCTGGAAGTACTGAATTTTCAGACTCCTTTGGTGTTTCTTTGAAGACTTCCTAACCTAGGAAGGGATTTATCTAAGAAAATGTCAGTATCTGCATGTAAGTGTTAATATGCACGTACAGGTCTTAATTTATCTCATCCAGAATTTGGCCTCCAAAATTCAGCAGATTAATCATTCTGTGGGAATGTCTGGCTATGACTATGGCAACAATTTCAGATATGCATATCTGTGGGCTGAATGTAATTGTTCATACAAAAGCACCTAATAACTTTTGAGATTAATCAGCACATCCTTCCTGAGAGAAGATTTCTGTAGAATCTATGCCAAATCTATCACTCCTGTGTGGCTGTCTCAGAGCACTAAAAGGTATCTGGAATGGCTCTGTGCAATGTATATGTCATTGAAGTTCCACATTAAAATTCCCAATTTAGGTTTCTAATCATGATCTAGGTCTCAGCCTCCTAGTTACAGATTTTATCAGTACGAAGAATGGATTTTACAGAACAAATCAAGTGATCAAATAGAAATATCTACTTCTGATTCAAGGTGAACCAAAAATTTAGCTAAACTTTCTCACATAAAGGTACCTATACATAGAGAACATTTTTTTAATAACTTTTAGCCTGAATGACATCCTCTGAGCTGGATAAAATTCCTAAACATAAATATTTAGTGCCATTTTTCAACCTTTGCTTCCAGCTGGCATCTCAGAAGAATATAAGTCTCTTGCAGGTCCTGCATCTTCTTTTTTGGACCTGTACTTATGCTCAGATACACATTGCATGTCCGATGAGACTGGATATATAAGATTAGGCATCTGAATGTGAATGACCTAGGTATTATGATGTTCAGATACTAAACATCTGGGCTTACACAGAGTTTAATGGGAAGAGGGAATTATTTTACTGAAATGTGGAGAATCATACATGATTCTTGTCCCAGAACACCTATCTAAGATTTAGTGCTTACCATTTATCAATCATATGTTCTCCAAAGATAGTCATTAGGAAATTCTGTTACTCCAAATACATGGACAATGTCAGGTTATTTAGTATCCAGAAATACCTCTCCATTCTCTAAGTTTCCAAGTATTCTGAACTAGGCTCGTGATGGAGTAACAGGGGAAAAAATGAAAGCTTTTGGCTGTGAAAGAACTTGCTAAAGAAGTTGGAGTTGGGGTTTAGACCTGCCTTAAAGTAAAGGAATCAGAGTGCACAGGCTCACCTCAGGCAAATTGTAAGACATGCAAAGAAAACACTCACATATAATGGTCCTGTTTTGTATCCTTGCTGGTGAAGCTGAAACACTGTGCATACAGAAATAAAAATAATTTTCTGTAGTTCATTGATGAACCACTTTGCTGACAGGGAAGCAGAAAAATCCTAGATCTTGATCAATAGTAATGCTACTGTTCATGTACTTTAATACTGTGGGATCTTTTTCCCCCTCAGTTTTTTTCCTAGCTCTGAGGTAATGGAAGAGCCAGTTAGGAGGCATTCCTATTATAACTTCTAGTATTTGGTTTAGACAGGCATCAGTTCAGTGATATTTAACAGAAAAGTCATTTGAAGTTCTTCCAGGACCAAACATTAAGGGTCAGAGAATGAATTTCATGACCATTGACTACCAGAACTAAATAATGTTCTATACTCAGCTGAATTTAAGTGCTAACAGAGTGTTAGTGAGAAATGTTGAAATAGAAATTCATGTGCTGCCTTTTTTTGTTTGGTTAGTTGGTTTTGGTTTTTTTTTTTTTTTAATAGGAGATTCTTATCCCTAACATCAGTTTTAGCATATAGGCCAAACAAGTACTCTGAAATAGATTTTACACTTATAGATTAAAGTAGAAATCATATGGATGAAATATGCTTTGTTATTCTAGGTTACTCTTCCTTAATTTTCCTTTAATTGGATTTGGAGCAGCCCTGCATTTTTTTACTATCAATTTCACTTCCATTGCTATCAGTGATGGTTCTGTGTTTACATATGAATACAAATACTCCACTGATTTTTCTGACGCGATATCCCTGATAGAGCTAAACTTACAAAACTGACATATAGTGCTCAATGAAATATTCATGTTCTTCTGTTTACACTTAAGAATCCAATTTTATCTCCAGATGCTTATCAATTAAAATTGGTGCCTATCAGATTAGATTGGGAATATATAGAATTATTTAACACTTGCTGTATATTTTCTGATAAATCAAGCTAAAAGTCTTGGACACAGTCATCACTGACTTATTGAAAACTCAAAATTTTATGAATTTTATGCCAACAAATTTAAATCTTATTATTAAAAATGTTGCATATGTTTTGGCTCTTTCTTCAGAGAAATTTCTGAAAAACTTTATTTCAGTTTTTCATATAAAAATCTCCAAAATTTTTTCATGATTTCCTGTTCTAGTTAGAGAAATTTTTCCCAATAATTGTTCTTGATTAGCACTCTGTTTGCTTACTTCCTCATAATTTCCTTTTTAGTAGTTATTTTATGCAACAGATTTTCATGGTATGTGTTGAAAAAAGGAATTGGCATTTACATTGTAGAGTACATCTATAACCAGTTTCAGATATCTACTGCATTGACTAAAATAAGGAGATAGGTTACTATGACACAAAAGCCTGCAAAAACACTTATTCCTTCCTTTAATTTTTTTAAAAGACAGACCAGAAATAGTTCATATTAGTGTCGAGCTCAGCCTTTTATTTGATTATTTTCAGCATTAATTTGATCATTTCATAGCTTGAATTTATTTACCTGTTGATTCACTCTTTAATATGAACTAATTTTGACTTCAGTAGTATTGCATCTTCAATTAACTCAATACAGTAATAGTAAAGCACAACAGCCAGATGTTTCCTCTGCTGTGTTTTACTATCAGTTCCTTTTTAATAAAATCCATAAACAAACCTGTATTCTGAGTTCTAGTGAAAGCTCAGAGGTAAATAACACATCCTAAATATATTTTATTAGACTTACTGATTTGTATCTCAATATTAGATATACAAAAAAATTTCATATTGCAGTGATCACATACAGCACTGTATACTTGGGGATCCTTTGAGGACTGCTAGGAAGAGGCAGGATCCACCTGGCCAAGAAGGAGCAAAGCAATTTTTCCAACATGCCAACTCACGCAGGGACGACAGCTTTGAAGTAGGAAGGATACATGTAGGAATATCCAATCCATACAGAAGGGAGGAAGTGGTGGACAGTATTGGAAACGTAGGGTCACAGGGTAGTGGGGAGAAGAGTAACTTTGTATTGAACAAAATAAGGCTGAAGGGAGCTAGCTAAGTGTATCTGCATAAATAAGGTAGTGATGAGAGGGCAGCATGATGGCAGAGGCTCTCACATGTTTTCTGGGAACTCATCACCGCTGCATTCCTCTCTGAAATGCCTGTGTCCTCATGGACTGAAACTTTCTCCCCCTTTTCAGCCCTCTTGAACTGTTAAGCTAGCCCAGCCTTGGGGGATCTGCAGAGGAGAGAGGTTCCAGAAGCCAGGCGAGATATTCACAGAGGCTCAGTTTCCAGATGTTTATTCTCCGGGGAGAAGGAGGAAAAAGAGAAAGAGCAATGGCAGTGTGGGGTTTTATCTAGGGTCTGGGAGGTGGGAGTTATCTGGCCCCGGGCCAGTGGAGTACAGATTGGAGTGAGGGTCATTCTAACAGTCACAGCTATAGGGGGTGTCAGGAAGGGTGCTACCATTCTCCAGGGAAATGCAGCAATGCACAACATATAGGAAGCATGGAATTAAGAACTCCCAGATTTCTGGGAATAGTTGCAGTGCTATGACCTCACTGGGATTACAGGGATGGACATAGAATCTTTGCAAAGGACAGGCATAAAGGCATCAGGGAAACAAGCCCTTTATTTGAGAAAACAGTGAGAATGCATGAAACTTTACCAAGATATGGAATGATAAACCAGGTAAAAGTTTATAGTTCAGCATTAATACACAGACTAATGTGGAATCCATTGTGATGGGACTCTGCTGAAGACCACCTGCTCAGGAAAAGGTTGATAACTTCTTCTGATAACTGGAAGAAGTCTCATTTTCACAGCACCTGATCCTATCCAGAATCATAGCTTTGGAAACAGTCACATTCAGTGCGTATACGCTTTGAGAACCTGTATTCCTTTCTAGTAGGTCCAGCAACAAGTTGGTCTCCTATATATTTGTCTTTCAGCTGTAGGAGAAAGGATACAGAATAGCCCAGACACATCACTACTATTTTAGCCATTTTACTGGTATGATTATTAAGAGTTCCTTTCCTGAAACATACCATTGCACTTTGTCGTGCTTACATATTCTCTGTTCCTTCCCCTTGTTGTTAAAAATAACACTGTCCACTATTTCCTCTTCTTTTTTTTCAAGTTTCTTCAAATTCTTTCATTATTTTCTATTTACCATTGGGATAAGGGCAGCATTCGTGTCTTTCTTGAAGGATGTCCAAATTCTTTGCTGAAATTTTAGGGCTTTTTGCCTTTGTATTGAGTTCTTACCATCCCTCTTTTCCTTACAGTACTTCATCTTTTTGTTTGTCTATTCTGTTTTAATAACAATTGAATGTTTTTACATGTGTTCTACAAGGTTATGAACAAGACAGTTCACTATATACAGGTTTTAATTTTGTCAAGATTTATTGTAAAGGTTTTGTTTGTTTGTTTGTTTGTTTATTTTAACAACAGTGATAGGCTCTGAAAGCCAGCTTGTCTTAATTGATGAGAGACTTCCTGGCTCAATTATACATTGTTGGTTTGAAAGTGTGAAGTGCATTCCTGTAAAGGCCACAGTGACCTTTTGTCTTTCATTCAGTAAGGAATCAAAATGCAACATTTTAGTAAGCTGAACTCAGTTGCTAAGGCACATGCTTTTCAACAATAAAATCTATTTCATAGCATTTCATAAGGCAATATTTAAACACAGTTAGCCAAATTTCTGCATGTTCTTTCTGCTGTCATTGAACAATGGCAATTTGTTCCTGGCTGTCTCTCCCTACAGGAAGACAATAATTTGTCTGTGTTGGCATTTTTTGTTCTAGAGTATAATATTTGCTTTACTTTAAGGAACAGGTAGTATCAGTTTATTTGGCTTTATAAGGAATAAATTGTGAGATTCAGGGAATAAATTAATAATGATGTGGCAAACAGTTATTTTTAAATTATAATACCTTAACAAATATTTGGAAAATCCAGTGTACTAACCTAGCTATTTATTTTGGAGAACAAGTTTTTAGGTGAACATTTATTTTAATCCATCTGTGAAAGACTTTTTGTCCCCTCCCAATTTCTTGTTCATCCCCGACCTACTCAGTAGAGGAGGCAGAGTGGGAAAACTGCAGATGTTGTTCAGCAATAACAAAAACACCATTGTTGTTATTGACCTTGCTTGATTAACACATCCAAAACACAGTACCATACAGGCTGCAATGAAAAAAATTGGCTCCATCTCAGCCATATTTTGTACATCAGCTCACTTTAAAATAGACCTGAAGGCTGAGACTTGGCTGTAAAAACATAAGCATGAAGTGAAACTTAAAATATCTGAGCTCATCATGAGTGACCTTCTATGTGCCTTCAAGGTCACTTCATGAGTGACCTTAATGTTGAGTGCATCTCTGAGGCTCTCAGCTAGTTCTGTGAAGATAACTTTGATATCCTGTACTATCTGAAATTTCACCAGATGCATGTTAGGTAATTTGATCCCACTGTAGATGCCCATTTATTAGTTGACCATGAGGTGCTTTTAGAACACTCCAGAAACACATTAGGAAGGTGAATCACACACCTCACTTCTTAGGCAACCCTCCACAACCTCACTTTATCAATCAATTGTAAGTGCTCTGCAGACCTAGTTACATGTAGGTGAGCGTTTTTGGTTATGAGAAGAATATAGAATATAGCTGTGTTAATGAAATGACCCTCACTGTAACTAGAGCTTTAATATTAGTAACTTAATAATGATGGCTTTTTTAAAGTGATTTCCTTTTAAAAATGTGGTCTCCTTCAGAAAATCAATGCATACCTTTTATTAAATTCAGGAGTCATTTCAGGGTTTTTTTTTTTTTGCTGTTTTATAATCTGTTTCCTTACAGAAATGATTAATCTTGCCTCCAAATTTTTATTTTGTTTGGGAAGAAGAATGTTAAGCATTCTTATGTATATGGTTGAAATGATGCTGTGTCATATGGTCAGTTGCTGTGTATTTAAAGTTCAGACAACATAATTTTAGTTCTATTGTCTATTATTGTTATTACTCTGTGTCAGACTGTTGAGACTACAAGACAAAAAGAGATTTGTTCACTATAGCTAAATAACATGGAAGATAAGTTGACAGAACTTGTTTTGCTGTGATTTTGCAATTGATAAAAAAAGATTTTTGTTAAGTCAATATTAAGAGCATTTTGTTTCAGGTTGGGAATTACATTTTATTCCTTAAGCACTGACTTAAACGCAATGAAAACACAAAGTAAAAACCAAAATGGTCACGTGGTGATCCTCAAGACCAAGTTTGATTAAGAGTAATGGGGAAAAAAATTAAAAATGCAGGTAAGAATCAGAGATTTTAAATATTTAATATAATTAGGCATTCTTATCAAGATCCCTTGCTTTTAGTCCAACAAAAAATAATGAAGACTACAGAAATAAGATCACAAGATATCTGAGTGAACAGAGTGTCTTAATGCAACATGAGCTTCTTTGCTTTCCAGTTCATAGACGATGAATAGTTTACAGATGGAGACATGAGCTGGTTCAGGCTAATCTTTGGATCCTGGACTTTGTGTACTAGATACATATGACTGAGAAATGAATCATTAGGCTACTCTAGGCTACTCTCGATACTACTCTAGCTGATAAAAAACCAAGGATATGGACTCAGACACAAATGTCACCAGCTGTTACATTCTAGCAGCCTCAGTAGGAATTAAGAAAACTATGGCAAATTAGGCAGAAAAAACAAATATAACCGAGAAGCGAGTGAAATTAGTGTAATTAAGGTGACTGGATAGGACATTTTCAAGTCTGATTTACATTTCTAGGAGCATTTCAGGACTTTAGAAGTAGCATTTTACAAGCTCTGACACTAAACAAAGGCTACTTGTGAGAGTTATTTCCAAAATCCAATTCTTCTCTCGAATGTGATAGAATTCTTCAGCAAGAACATCAGTGGAAGCATTAAGACTAGTCAATGACAAGATTATTGCTGGCCTTTTTTCTGTTCTGTCTTTCCCCAATATCATTTCCTAGGTACATTTTTTTGGCTCTTATCAGGGGCTCTTGTTCTGTGGAGCAAGGAAAGGAGTTTGGGTTGTGGTACCTACACAGACACTTGCTCATTCCCCTGCCCTCGGTGGGATGGAGACAATGAGTAACAATGAGGAAATTCTTGGGTTGAGCTAAAGACAATTCAAGAAGTGAAAGAAAAGGGGGGAAAAACAAAAAATAAAGAAATTATGCAAACTTAATTAATCACTGCCTCCCACAAGCAGACTGATATCTAACCAGTCTCTGAGCAACAACTAACTTGGAAGACAAACGTTTTTTGCTAATGATGTTATATGGCATGGAATACCGTTCTGGAAGGGGGCAGTGTGAGAAACTGAGAAAGCCTTGATGTTATGAAAGCACTGTCCCACATATTCATAATATTAATTTAATTATAATAACAAAACATTGGTGTGTGGTCATGACAACTTCAGTCACAAATCTAAAACATAATGTCATGCACGTTGTTAAGAGGAAGGTTAACTCCATCTAAGACAGACCCAGCACAATTTGAAATCCATATTCTTCCATTCCTGATGGAATTTGAACCCAAGTATTTATTTCATCAGTCACTCTTGCCATCTTTCTGTTGGTTGACTTAGAAAGACAATGTCTAATGTACCATTTTTTTAGTGTTAAGTGGCCATGCAGCTGTGAGTTGCAGGGCTAGATGAACATCAAGCATGAGTGTGATTCCAGACTAAAGAAACAGGAAACTGCTTTCTAGATTGTTACATTTTTGCTACTTAGCATATGTGCATAAATAGTCCTACAAGAAACTGTTTCCTAAAATGTTGTTTACTGACTGCTTAATATAAGTGCAAAATTAACACAGGAAGAAAATAAATTAATAAGGATTAGAATGCTTTTAGTCCAAATTAGGCTACTAATCAGCACAAAATGTGAAATTCATGAAGTTGGAGACAGTATAACTCACTTGGCTATGGAAATGGGAATTCTACTCTCTGATCTAAAGACTGTTTTTTGTTACACCATTTTAAAAAATGAAAAAGTTATAAAAGGAAAGAACAAGATCAAGGACCTTCTGTGTTTTCAGGAGCCTGCCAGAATCATTTGCCTATAGAGTAATTTTTTCTTTTATTTGATGGCTCTTAATCCATTAATTTTGCATAGTTTTTTACCCATAGCTGAGAAACCACAAGGAAGTTGAAACAGCTCTCTTCACACTAATATAATATTCATACAGAAATTAACAGAGCATCAGCCAGAGGCTAGAGAGAATGACTGCACTAGAACTTCTCAGGTGCATATTTTGAAGCAAGTGAATTGAACTTTTAGTTTCTTAGTGATGGAACTATTAAATAAACTGTTAAACTGAACTTTGAAAAATGCAGAAATTTTTGGAATTAAGCTTTTTGAACACAGCTGACTTACAACAATCTATATTCTGTAGATTATCACACCTGGCTTCTCACTGATCCCTACTTTCATATACTAGGAAATTTCATCCCACAATTAGCAGTTCTTCTAACTGAAGAGTATGTTTGGAACTATCATCTATACTGGAGTTATATGGATTAAGGTATTTGCATTAAATATTTTCTTTTGTAGTTGGAATAAAAAATTTATTTGTTCAAGAACTGTATATTTATTCTTTTATCTAAAACTGGATTTCTGGTGCTCTTTGGTATTTCAATGGTTATTCTCCTGAACTTCCAGCTGTCAGTTTGGAAGCTTGTATGTCTTCCACGTCATCATTTTTAGCCTCTTGCAGTCATATAAAATATACTGAATATTTTCATACATCCATCATACTATGAGGCACTTATGGCAAAAAAATGAAGAACAGAAAGACAAGATAGGAAGCTATGCCGCATTCCATTGTAAATTATATGACAAAATTATTTCCTGTATGCTGAGTGTTATCAATTTCACACCTGCAGAATTTAGTTAGCCAAACTCCAGTATGACAGTGCCATGATGTATTGTTATTTGCATCTAAGTGTTTCTGTTTGCCAGAAATCATGTAGGAGGTCCTTAAACTTCAGCATGTGGAATGAGATGGGATGCCTATGCACCCTGCCCTTATGGGGAGTTCCAGTTACCATCAAAAGAGGAGAATAGCCACTTATGTGTTTCGTTTCATTAGGAACACTAAAAGTTGAATTAGCTTAATGCCGTACTAAAGGCTCTATGTTATTACTATAGCAGCAGAAGTATATCACATTTTAATACTTAGAAAGCATTCAACATGATTGCAGAAAATAAACAACAAATGACTCTCAATCTTTACATGAATATTCATGGCAGTGAAAACCAGCCAGTCAGGGATGTACAAAATTCCACACTAAATCATTACAACTTATATGAAAATTCTTGGGGTTGGGGGTAATTTTCTGTTTGCAATTTAAGTGAAGACCAAGAAAATTTATTGTATAGAAAACATCAGAGACATTCATATGGGTAACCAAACAAGTTTTGAAGCATTTGTGTGTGTCACTAAAACATTCCACAACCCAGTACAGCAAAGTTTCCATATCTTCTCTACAAGCTTAATAGATAGAAATATGCCTGAAATTTTCCATCTGTATCATTCCATGTTTGCCCGTTTAATGAGGCATTTTCTTAAATCACACACACGCTCCCTTTCCCCCATAAATACTTACAGATTTTACTGGGGAGCATAATTTCTAGGAATACAGGGCTACAAAAGACTGAACTTTGAGTTCTTTTTAGACAGTCAGAGAATGCAATTTTTTTTTTTATGTTGTGAAAGATTTTTAATTTTTCAGATTGCTCAGCTTGATTCTTTCACCAACCCAGAAGTATGAACCAACAAGTTCTGCCTTGGCCATCAACTTCTTAGGGGTTGCTCCAGAAGAAACCTTAAGCTGTTAAAGATATTTAAGTATCCTTCCTTTGCTCACCACATCCAGAAATTGTAGTCTACCCCCAAAATTTTAGGGGTTCAAAACTAAACTGGCCAAAAATTAGATGTTTACATGCAAGCATGTTTTTAATATTCTACTGTCATATGCAATGCCTTAGAATATCTAAGACATAAACATAGGTCTTGCAGAGATGGCACAGGGCAGAAAGACTAGTCAAGGCACTTAGCAGCAGGAGTGACAAGTGAAGGCTAAGCAGGACCTTCAGATTTATTTAAAATACCATCAAATACCTACTCATATTACTGAATCTAGCATCTACACTTGAGAAAACTATTCTAGAATTGGTTCCTTTACCTACCCATTGATGTCCAGTGTGGATTCATAGGGCAACTGAAGTAATCCTGGACCTCTATTAGATATGAGAAATTTAATAGTCTCCTCCAGATTTTATAAGCTTAATCTAACCATGTTTTATATATTTCTTCTGTTGTTTCCCTTAACAGTTTCTACATACCAGGAAGAAATGAGCAGATCATTGCTATGATTGTAAAATTCTAAGCAGCTGTTTGTGGGGAAAAAAAAAACCATTAAGACATAGAGGTTTTGTTCATCCTTTATTAGCTTGGAGGCAAGATGGTATTTCAGTGATGCAGGGTACCATTGGCCATTAAGTTCATGCTCATGGTAGACCTTGTTGCAGGTGACTGAGTAAACTGAACTGGAACACACTATCCTCTAAAGCTCAACCTGAAACATAACTGGTTTGTTTTCTCTCCTTTTAAAGAAAGTTTTGCAGTACATGATGACAGTTACAAAACCTTTAAGTACACAAGTGTTATCAAAAAGGCAATGTGAGATGGACTGCAGTCTTAATATTTCCTTGATGCTGCAGATGATATTGTCTCTTTCCAAGTAGCTGTCCTTGGCAGGAAAGTGCCTCACCCTACACATGCTATACAACTGATGCTATTCTGATTAAATACGTTTCTAGAGTTAATTTATCACCCAGACATTAAAGGCAGGATACATGGAATGATTGTGGAGATAGCTGAAAGATTTATAATTTTCAACTATATTGGAAAAGGAAATAGGAGTGATGATTAGCTCTCTCAAAATAAGAGGCTGAAAAATGGGGATGCACTCGACATAGATGTACTGTATTTTTTTTGGTTCATTTTGTGTATGGATACATGCTGTGTTTTTGCATTACTGTTCAGATGATTTCATTTTTTATTTCAAAGCCTACTATTTGTGAGGTGCTTGAGAATGTAGAATGAAATTGTCAGTACTATTCTGTATACTGTTTTCCCATTCCGAATAAATGCCTGTACTCTTGCCAGAAAGTTTTGTAATTTTTCTGTCTTTTTGGGGTCTCATTCCTTTATTATGTATTAGTAGAAGACACTGCATATATGAGATACTTTATTCAAAGCCAATAGTGCATAAAGCAATTAAAAATTGATAAATAGATGTGATATTTGTCAGAGTGTAAAGCATCTCAATGTTTCATTATCAAACACTTTTTTGATTAAATTTATAGTCATGACTACTGCAAAATAACATTTAGAAATTAATAAGTATGTAATGTAAATATTTTATTTGATTTTATTAGTTTTAGGTAGAAAATAGCTGTTGACTGATGAAATGTCCATTATTCAGTTAAGAAATTGTCATTTTGTCATACATTTAAAATAGTTACTGCAGGTATCTGTTTCATCTACAGACATAAGACCTAATATAACAGTATATATAAAATAAGCATACAATATTTAATAGACACCTCATATAGTACAATAAACACTAACATAATAATTTGCATTTAATTTCTAAGCAATTTAGTGGATGTTTTCCCCACATATCACTAATTAATTCTAATGGATACTGTAGAATGAATTGCAAGTAAAGGTTGAACTAGCAATCGAATAAATATGAAAAGATATACAAAACTATTATGCAATTTTAGTTCTGTTTTTCTGAAAATACTTAGACAACTTATTGTACTGATAATAAGTTGAAATGAGAGTTCTGCTTTTTAAAATAAATAAGGAAACATAAACTTCCAGAAAAAAATCTCCTTAATTCTGAAATCTATAGAGTTTTGGCACCTTCATGAAATTGTTTTCAACCACAGTGTCACTTATTATGATGTCTCCATTTAGTATTGAATAAGCAAGGACATTTGCACTAACAAAGGTAAACCAGGCCCTAGTGATCTGACAAAGTATTGAAAATAATATGTAACTGGCTGTTCACTCCTAAAATTCTTGTGTATTACTTTGAGAAACCTGCCCAGATGCATCAAATGGGACATTCTTGATGTTGCAAGAATGTCTTAGTTTTTTTCCCTTTGGTATGACCATCTCCCTCCCACTTTGCGAGCACTAAAACAGATTACATTACTTTCTATAGCAGTAAGTATCTCAGGAAAATCCCTGCCCTTTCAAAATATTCATTGTCTCTTTCTTCACACAACTATAAAAATGAAATGTTAGTGAATTCAAAAATGCTTTGGAAATTATTTTGCCTTTGTATGCCCACGGAGCTGTCATGGTGCCTCTTGACAGATACTGCTATGATTAAATGCAGTCAAAAATAAATTAAGCCCAAAAATCTTGAGAAGATTGGCAGAAGGGCTACAGGTGTCTATCAGAAAGCTTTCCATCAAGAAGAACAGTTTTCATTTGATGGTGACTGGAAAGATCACTTCAGAGAAGTGTTAACCTCTATTCTCTCTGCAAAACTACAGTTAGTATACCCTCAATTTTTTGTATCGTTATCTCTCAAGTGTAATGGCCTTATGAGATGCACCTGCTACAGTTTCAGCAAGGCTCAGGAGCAAGCAAACAAAATAAATGCTTCAGGGGAATATCAGTGTAAAGCTGTTGAAATCAAGCTGGATAAAAGTGCTGTGGATTAAATGTACCCTGTGTACCCCAGGGAATTATGGTACATTGCACCTGGAGCAGAATATAGAAGCACTCACAGAGTGAAATTTTTAGCATCATTTTAAAATACTAAAGAAAAGCAGTTACTGATCATTCAGTGAAAATGTAGGTAGTATTCCTCAGGAGCATTTAAGAGTTCTTGTTGAACCGTGCTGAAATTAAGGTTGATAATATTTTGCTTGCAGTTTCTGAAACAACAATGTACTTGGAAATACCACTAGAATAGATATGACATGTCAACAAATTTTATTACTGAATCAATGATATCTGAATCATTCATATGAAATTATCCTTTCCTTTCTGTGAGGCTTCATATGGTATTACAATAGCTTGAAAAACTGTTCACTTCATGACAAGTTATTGTCTTCACAGTTATCAGGAAGATATGTCTCGTCCAAGAATCTAAGTAACAGACCTTCCAAACTTAATGAGAATAGTTTTTCTAAAGAAAGAGATATGACATAATTTTCCATATAACTTATGAAATCCCTAACCCATATGCATTTTTGTCTACATCACTGCCAGCAGTGCTTCTTTCATCCTCTGATCTCTGAATTGCAAAGCATGGACTCTGTCTGCAGAAGCAGAAGTCAATACAAAGTACTAAACAATAAAGATAGCATTGTTGATTCTCTCAGACTTGGAAAACTTTGATACCACCTATCTTTGCTTTTCACATGAACCCAGAAACTCCAACTGTCTGTGAATGCCAAGCATTTCTTCCAAGTATCAAATGATGTAGATAGAAGACAATGGTGTAGCTCTCTGGGAAGGAGCATGTTGAAAGTGTCTGAGATGTTACATAAAGGATGAGTAACAACTATCTTAGACTCTGAGGGCAAGTGGCATGAGCTAGCTTATGACTGTAAACATGATTTATCTTCTCCCAACAGGGATAAAACTTTCTAAGGCAGATTGATGGTGTCCATACTATTTAATTTTTGGCTCTGGGTCATTTTTGGCCTCCATGAGTGCTCCTACACTCCTTAAACATAATTGCTATCTTCAAATCACCTTCATTTTAAGGAAGCATACTTTAAGAAAGCACTCTTGTGGGGACACAGAATTGTTCAGAGCCATGTTAGGATACCTTCATTGATAACATCTAACTACTGAGATATATTATTTTTTCTTCCTCTTTTTTTATTCTTTCTCATTTCAAAAATTTTATATTTTTTGTATATGTTTTTGGTTTTTTGGGTTTTCTTTTTTGTTGTTTTTTTGGTTTGGTTTGGTTTGTTGGATTTTTTTTAGCTTTTTTTTGGCTACTAGAATAGAGCATAAAGTAAGACATAAAGACTATGGGTAAATGTCACATGACAATATGCATCTGTGGATTCAGAACATGAAGGATGCTGAAGGGAGGCAATGCCAGTTACAAAATTTTGAAAGCTATTTAATGTGAAGCCAGTCAAATGTAGTACAGTCTTATTCCTTTCATTAGTTTTCAAAACAGATCATAAGGTAAACTTTCCCTCCAATTTATATTCTAAGGTTCCTATTTTAAGGCACATTGAAACCATCTGTAAAGACTGTGCACTTGCACCAGACCAAGAGCCTGACCCTTGGGCCTAGATGTGGTCAGCACTACAGACTGAGAGGAAATAAGAAACTCATTCCAGCTCCCCCATATGTGATCACTCGCTGTTGGTCTGG
Organism: Ploceus nigricollis; assembly: GCA_013399945.1. NCBI lineage: Eukaryota > Metazoa > Chordata > Aves > Passeriformes > Ploceidae > Ploceus > Ploceus nigricollis. The sequence continues at coordinate 12,430 of VXBC01008941.1, read as the reverse complement.
CTTCTACACACAGTAGTTCTGTCTCGAGCACAACCCTTTGCACTGTGTTATAGGTCTTGTGGGTTTTTTTTCCCAATATCAAACTACTGATTACTATTTTCACAGTTTCTTTCTATTATGATTATAACTTCCATTGTAAAATATGGAGTCTCCTCTATTTTTCATATCTTAATGTACAAATAAGATCGTAAAATGCAAGTCCTATGCAATACTGCCAGATTTAAATTATTTTAAAAATATTTTCCATTCTACTGCTGGGTAACACACTGGCATTTTCTCTTCTATTTTTGGTTTGGTGTCTCTTTTAGCCTGAAATAATTATTGCTTTTTTCTCTCAGAAGAGCCCTGATTGTCAACAAATTGAAGATGAATGAGCAATGCTCACTAAGGGCAAAGAAATGCAAACCTAGACTGGGATGAACTGGAAGTAGAACTTTTAGGAGTTTGATGGGGGTGAACCTTCTGCTCTACTTTGCACAGCTGAGGCCACATCTGGAGTACATTGTGCAGGTCTGGACTCCCCTTTATAAGAAAGACATGGGCATACTGGAGTGACACCAATGAACAACTATGTAGATGTTAAGGGCTTGAAACATCTGTCATATGTAATAACATATTACATATACAACCAAAATTTGCAATGACAGAACTTTCATGCAGTGAGACAACTTCAACCTAAAACACTTATAAGGTACTTTAATCAGAAACAGTCACATTTCATCAAGCAAAAGGTATCTTCTAAAATTATTACTGTAACTGATAACTATGTAATATCTTATGCAACAAGAGTCAATAAGCTCAGACCCATCATTCTGGAATCTGCTTAATATTTTAGTCAGTGAAACAATACAAAACATTTATTTGCAAGTCCTTCCTCTGCACTGAGTGCCTTTGTTGTCTATAAACTGACCACTTCTCAAAGAGAAGTAGAATTATTCGTTTATTTAAAAGCTGACAGCAATTCTTTATACAGATAGGTATTGGGTATAAAAAGGTCATATTTTTGAGATATAAATATCCATTTTATTTATTTTAGTTTCAGTGTTTTTCATTCATTAATTCCCACTTGGAGCAATCAATTGTGTTCACCACAAATAGCAAGTAGTCAACAAGTAGACAAAAAGTAGCTGATTTGTGAACTGAAATTAATACTAAAATAGTGAGATAATCGATCTGAAATTAGCAGTTTAATTTAGTTACATCTGTCCTATTTAGTTTAGAGTTGCCAACCTTTTTGAGCAAAAATTTTTCATCCATCTACATTTGTTATTATGGAATAAAATGAGAAAATACAAGAAATTACCTACCTTTCAGTATTTTAACTTAGACTAATTGTAAGGAGCTAATTAACTTAGTTTTTGCTTTTATTTGAAGAAGTTTTGAAGACTAGTGTTCATATAAACAAGCTGGAAGTATTTTGCATTACAGATTGTCATTTCATGTTGATTAAAATTTACTTAGCTCTCAAAGTAAAAAGGGACTAATGTATAAAAGTTCTGTGATTAATAAATCAGCCCTGACTATTATATTGAGCACTTGGATAATTTTCTCTATTCAATTAAAATACCTATAATCCAGAATCACAATATTTAAACCAGGAAATATCTTCCTAGTTTATTCACCTAGGTGGATAATTAAGTCAGACAAATTCTCTTTGCATGCAAATCTCAGTATTTCTGAATTACATCAGTAAATAAGTGAAGGTAGTAGTGTTCACTAATTTTTAAAAGGATAGAAAGAGAATGACAAGATATAATCCCCTTGCTGTTCTGAATGTAGCACATAAAAAGTAATACTTCACATGGATTTGTCTGGATTTCTTCAATACTCTATATAAGAGTTTCAATGACTAAGCCTCATGTTGAAAACAAATGGTACCTCTGGAGTACAGACATGAGAGCTTTTCATCAAATAATCTAAGTACTTTGAATATGATTGTTGAGAAGCAAGATGACCTTATAAAATACAGCTTGACAATAACATAACCTATGAATAAGACTGGTTTCTCTGAATAGGCAATTTAAAACTGTCCAAAACCAGAAGTGAAATTTAAAAACAAATTTCAGTCTCTATATGAGTACCAGACTGAGAGAAAATGAATTGTGTGAATTTTTTTGAAAAGATAGCCAGACATAGCTAAACTACTAGAGAAACAAACTACATGATCAAGAGTCTAAGAATGCTATAATAGGTTGCAAAGTAGTCCTCAGATATTGAAAAGTATATTTTTTTTTCCAGTGGGAATGTGTTTGGTTAGAAATACAATCTGTCACTTACACCCGCAGTGAATCTTCAGGAAGTATATGCAGGCTTTAAAGGCAATGAAAAAGATCTAAGACAAAGAAATTGGATTTCAAGACTTGTTGACATAAACAAAAAAACCTTAAAATTGCATATTGGATAGGGATAAGAAGAAATTAAATTCCTTTCTGCAGATGCAAAAGTTGCTTCTCTAAGAAATTCACAAAACTAAATTTCATTTTATACAAAGTCTTCTATTCTGCTAAGTAGAATCATGACAATAATTTTCTTTCCAAGTAGTTTTTGTTTCTTTCTTATTCAGTATTAACTGTGTGTGGCAATTAGAATATTGCAAATAAGGAGTAAAACAATGTTAAAAAATTAGTTGACTTTCCTCAGGAGTAGCAAAATAGTGAGAATAATCCTAGGGTCACTTGAGAGAAGCTGTGCATCCCCAGGCTGTGTACAGAGGCATGTGAAGTGTGTCCCTGGCACAAGAGATGCAGGCCATGCCTTGCTACAGCTGCTCCCAGCACCCTCCCCCTCACCCTTCCAGCAACCTCCTGTCCCACCGGGTGGGACACACCAGCCCTGCGACCCACTGTGCCTGCATGTGGGTTCGTTCTCACATCAGGAGAAAAAGCAAGATCACAGCTTAGAAAAAAACCAAGCTGTTCTGTGGCAGAACAAGGAGTCAGAAATGGATGATAACAAGTTGGTTTTTTATTTCCCCTGCAGAGATGAAGAGTTAGTGCCAGATTGCTTGTGGAGACTTCATGTGGCTTCAATTTTGACAAGTTTACACTTCTACAGTGTTATCCTGATACTATCAATAATATCTAATAGCAAAACAAATGTTGTAGACATTTTGTGTGTATGTAAGTTAAATCTGGGTTTGTTTGAAAGAATAACAACTTCCCACTACAACTAAAAAACTTTTGGAATCCTTTTTAAATTAGTCAGAACATTTATACATTTTCTAGTAGTGAAGGGGAAAAAAGAGCTCTTGAAATATTTGATATTAACATCCACTCACAGAGATGTGAGTGTGTTACTGGTGGAGTTCAGTCTTACACAGATGTTTTTTGAAGTCAGAGCAGGGATAGTCCTTGTTTGTTGCAGTTGCCTTCTCTAGATATAAATGTAGTGGGCTAATTAGCCACATGCTGGGTTTAAATTCATAAGTGACATACTTTAGACAGCATTTGCCAGGTTTTATTTTTTTATTATCTCAGGCAGCATTTGGTTTGCAATTTTAAATAGATGAAAAAATATGGCTGGCTTGTAGATGGGTGAGCAAAAGTGGGGAGACAGAATGGCAAGGTGAGTGGGACGGGCTGTGTTCTTCATGGTGATAGAGGACAGAACTGTAGATACTGAATTTGGACTGGGAATTGCTAAGAGAATTTAGCAGTAACTGAAATCAAATTTATTCTTTACATCTATGACATTTTTAGATCTGTATGCAACTTGATGGAAAATAACACGTGCAGTCTATCCAAAATATTAAGAGGGAATATTACCATGTGACATAAAAACTAACTTAAAAAATCAACAGTAATCAACAACCCACATTCTGTTGGAAAATCTTTTAAACAGAGAATCCTAAGTTCTTGCCTTTGTTGCTCCAGCCATCCCAACCCCTCCAAAAAATTGATTCCTTTTCCTATATTGAATTTTGAGGTATATAACAAAAGCATAAAGATGGGTCTAGCAAGAAGTGTTGTTGATATTTTGTGGAGAACTCCTATTTCATTCTTATTTTGCCTTCATGTGAAATATTTTTAGTGTAGAATGGCATGTATACTCAGCTACTTGTGGTGTTCTATACCCACAAATTTAACATTAAAAGTTCATTCTTGTTAATTAAAAATTTTGCTTTGTCTTATGCATCTTGACAATTCCCTGAGTCAATCTTATCAGATAGTAGTAATTCATATAATAATAAATGTAACTGACATTAATGACAAATTTAAAACTTTGTTTCAGTATAAAATTTTTCAACTATAAAGATTGTCAAATGGTTCTCTTCTAAATTTGTGTTCCAGGAAGCAGAGTTTTCTTAGGTTTTAATGTCTTAGTATTTTTCACTGAAAAAACTCCATTAGATATCTTCTCTTCTGAAGTTAGCAATTACAGTAAGTTAAATAAATAATCATTTCAGTGGGCCACAAATTCGTGTTTATATTTCGGGGGCACAAAATTTTTAATTTAGGCAAACACAAAGAGCTTATTTTCCCTCTTTTGATTAATATACTTTTAGATATCTACAGAAAGAGAGAATTCTGTCAAGCAAAGGGCCTCAATTTTATTTTTTAATGAAATAAAAAGTATGAGATGCATTATAATCACACAAACCCATATGAGAATCAATTAAAATTTCCACTGCAGGTTTCTGTATTCATAAAGTGTTATATTTTCATTCAAACTGAAAGAGACATTAACTACTTTAACATACCTAGTTACATCTTCATGTTTGGGATTTTATTACTTCCATTTTGTCTAGTAAAAAATTTTGAAGAAGGTTCTTTAGTCTGCCATATGAGGCAGATAATTTGCAATAATGGTAAAAAAAAATCCTTTGGTTTTGCTACCCATTAAGTAGATGAAGACATAAATCAACATGGGTGGGTGGAAAGTCTTCATCCAAGCAAGGTGTTAAGGAGAAAGCTGTGGCAAAGAATGAGGTTGGTGTTTGTGTCACTAAGTCCCTATATAACTCTCCATTGCTACCCTTAATACTTACTCAAGAATCGATCTAGTTTCTGATCATAAAAGATAAATCAGTCTAATTTCCCAGCTGGACAGCATGAATAATTTTGTGCCTTTGCTACCACTACATTTTTGCTTCATTAATGCTGAACTTTTTGAGTCTTACTCATACAGCCTCTGATGTGCTAAATTTCAGCACTTGAGTGTCTGTTAGAAAGCCAGAAGCAGCTTTTTGATATGTTGCCCAGTGTTAACCCACAGGGGGCTGCTGTAGACTGTGCAATGGATCATGCACTAGCTGGGAATTGCTGGGACCATATGCCAGATGGAGTTTTATCCAAAATGCCTATTGCAATGAGATAAGCCTGTTGCATATTTCTCTGTAGCTTAGCCAGCCAGTAGAATTAATGATCTTCTATGACCTTGTAGTATCAAAAAAGGTACTGTAATGACAAATTATGATTATAGACTTTGGTTTTGTAATAAAAATAGTTCTAAGTATTTTCTTAATCAAGGAAAGTCCTTCATTATAAGTGTTAATCAAGATGTCATTGGTTAGAGAAATAAGAAGAAAGAAGGAATCATTCAGAAATGGTAAATGAGAAACTCCTAACACTAACACATTAAAAAAAAAAAATACTGCCTTGGTAATATTTTCTGAGCAACCTTTTCTGAAAAGAATCTGTTGACATTTGCTGATGACTCAAGTTCTTGATTTTTTGAGAACTTAGTACATATTCTTCCAGGAGTCATCAGTCATGCAGGTGTCTTGAATATGATTTCATTTTAACCTTTCTGGACTATGGTCTCTTTTCTGTAAATTTTCTTCATGGTAGTACCCAAGGTTCTAAAAGTTAAGAAAAGAGAAAATATTTATTTATGCATAAATGAGACGGAATAATTTTGTCAGAAGTGATAGCATTTTAGATGTTTGAGAAGCAGTGCTTTTAGAAAGAAGTAATAAGAAAATATGCATAGCAATTTTAATCTAAGAGCAGCAGCAGCTGTTGCAAATGTACTGATCTGTAACTGACAGTCTACCATTTTTTACCCTATGATGAGGCTGGTTAGCCTTGATAATGCAAGAATATGCCAACTGCAAAATTTCTTCATAGTATTTCATTGCTTATTATAAGAAAAAAAAAAAGAAATTATAAAAGAGGTCCATCACTTCAGGAAAATCATATTGAAATCAGAGTCATTAGACACTTATTCAAAACCATTTGCAAACAGAACTGAGAAAACTCCAGGATAAAAGACAATATTGTCACTAATGGTTAATGCACATCTTCAGGTGAATAGAGGGTTGAAGCTCTGAAGAGTAGCCCACACTGGAATCAGTTTTCGGACAGGATCTGTGACCCCATGGAGGATCTGTGATGGTGCAATATGTTCCTGAAGGACTGCACCNTCCCCGCACAAGCCAACCGCAACAAACTACCACAATGGGAAAGATCCATGTCAGGAAAATTTCATGTCCCATCCCATGGAGGATGGGATTCCATGCTTGAACAGGGGAAGAGAGAGAGAGGAAAGGTTAGGCAAAGTATGATGAACTGACTGCAATACCCATACCTTGTCCTCCTCTGCTGTTTGAGGGGAGAAGGTAGAGAATTTGGGAGGAAAGTTGAGCCTGGGAAGAAGGGAGGGATGGAGAAAGGTGTTCTAAGATTTGCTTTCATTATCTTACTCTACTGTGAAGTGGCAATGCATTAAAATAATTTCCTTATGTTGGGTCAATTTTTATTGTGATGGTAATTTTTAAGTAATGTCCCTGTCCTTATCTTGATCCATAAGCCTTTTGTCATGTTTTCTCTCCCGATTCTTTTGAGGGAGAGGATTGATGAAGCAGCCTAGTGGGCATCTGATACCTTGCCAAGGTCAACTTGCCACATTAGGAAACTATAATTATTTCCCTTCTAGCACATATTGTTGTTATTATCAAAATAGCATCTGGTTTCAGTTTTGCCTGGCCAATATTTTGATAGATATCTGCTTCATAACCATAAGTTCAAGAACTGACCAGCGTGGGAACAATATTTACTACAGTGTTTGGAAGTGTCTGATTTCAAGACAATGCAGTTTTTCTTGAATCAGAAAGAAGGAAATTGCTTTTTTTTTAATATGCAGAAGGGACATATTTTGTATCTGGTCAGTCACAACAGATGAAATTTTATTAAGTACCATTACTCAGCAAACCACAAACGGGTCAAAAAAAAGATAGTTGAAAGTCCTAGGCATAAGCAAGGTGAAGGACAAGATTTTTCAATTGTAAGTGAGGGCATACTGATTGACCTGAATTTCTGTTAGAGATACTTAATGTGTTACATGATCCAGTCAATCCTCTGCCATCTAATTGCAGACCACAAATTAAACAATAAGCATTTACTGTGGAGACCAGGAAATGAACCTGTGAAAAAAGAACCTGTAAAAAAAGCATAATAATTTCCTAATGGTACCCAACAAGCTGTTACTGAGTTATTCAGTGTAGTTTTATTTCATGCAGTAATTCCTAATGGATACTGTTTATGGACTGTCTCTTCATAAGTAAAGGAAAGGAAAGCAAGAGATAGGAAAGATGTAGTCACAACACAATTTTTGCATGAACTGGAGGAGTACAATAACTTTGTTTGTTAGATCACATCTCCTCAGAAGGATGGAGTCTATTGTCTCATGGAGCCTGAAATAATGCTAAAAAGCTGCATAAAACAGTTGAGATTTCTGGCTTCAGCCAAATCATCATAGGTAAGGGTGAGCCCTGAAGATGCCTCGCCCTGACACGCAGTAAGACCTATATACGCTTGAACAGAAATTGTAGCAAGATTTTTTGGCATCAAGTTTCTCTTCTTCTATATATATCATTCTCATCTCAGCTTCTCTCAGTCACAATCACCACAGATGCACAGGGTGTAAGCTGCAGATTCTTTGAAGTCTATTGAGTGCATGGTCTTAGTTTTCATTTAATATTGTTCTATTTATAATAAAAAGGGCTAGTTAAAAACCATTTTCTAATTTCAAAATCAGAGCAGCAGTATATTTTAATTTATCAGTATTGAAACGGGTATTTCATGGACCAAAAAAAGCTAATATAAGAATAAATAAGATCTATTATGATTTTTGTTCAGTTCTGATGCAAATAATTGTGTGTTTGCATTAGAAGTGAATGCAAACTTTGCATTTAAAATTACCAAACTTTGTAATTATATGAAAGTAAAAACACAGCTCCAGTTATTCATTCACATACTGCCATTCACCCATTCATTCTATTACCTATCACAAAGGTTTCAATTAGTGACTTATTTTCATGTATTTGGATTGCTTCATGATAGTTATGTGGCATATATAACTATTTATTAAACCAAAATGGACTTATCTCAATTTTGCATTTGAAAATTCACCTGGGATTTCAAGAATGTGTTTGTTTGGGTTTTTTTTCTCCTGGCCACGTGGTCTACATTTAAAATACAATAAGTGATGAATACAAGATTTCCGAAGCTTTTACTTTTAAAGAATTTGCCATTCAGTGACTTGACATTACACAATGCAAGCCTATTTATTTGAAACACATACTAATATTCAAAAATTTATCTAATTACAAATGTTTTTATCTTCTTTAATTCACATCTAATGTTGAAATTAGCCATTGATAGCTACAAAATTCAAATTACAGATAGATATATTTAGTATATTGAAAAATCAGAAATCTGATATGAAATATAACACCCCCTCCCAAGAAAAACCCGCATAAAACCACTTCCTGTATTACACTTACATGTTGCTGAACTGATATTTTTAATTCTGCCCTAGTGACCTCTATGGTATTAGTCATTGTTCTGAAATACAGTAAATATCCCAAACATATATAACTCCAGCTTTAGGTATGCTTTTTGATATAATTCACTCAAAGAGTTGCTTTCAAAACTGTCTAAATTGAACGATCTCTGACATTCTAAGGTAATGAAACCGACATGGCTTTAGGAGTGATACAACATGTAGTATCAAAATTAATCAAATAAATAAAATTTAGTCCTTTTAAAAGAAGATATTCTAGAAGTTGGGTAAAAATCTTAAAACTGGTTAAGTTTAATCACATAAATTTTTGTAATAATTACTTTCATTTTGGATGGAAAACAAAGGTTGAGGGCATATTTGCACATGTTATGGCATATACATAGAGAATATAAAGGAAGACTTTCCCTTGGTCAAAGAGGACTGGCTTAGAGAACATCTAGGCAAACTTGACATCCATGTCAAGTTTATCTTTTTGTCACATCAATTCCAAATTGATTCTGAGTCAAAATACTTCAATTCATGTGGATTTTAGTAGTCTTCACATAAGACACATTAATTCCAAATGTCTCTCTTATTTCTCAGTTGGGAAGAAATCACGTAAACATTCATTCATCATGCCCATCTTCCTCAAAGTCTTTCACAGTTGTCACCAGTAGTATCAAAAAGACCAGAAACTTTGACAAAGTATTTTAGGAACCTCTGGGAACCAGTCTATGCATGTTTCATGATACTGGTATACTGGTACTACAGTGGTACAGGGGGGGTTATGGAAAGAAAGGGTTATCCTTCCTTTTATTTATTTATTTCCTTTATTCTATAAAGATAAAAGGATCATATTCCTTCTCTACGCTGTTTCTGCATAATCAGTTGCCTGGAAAAAGATCTCTTCCACTCAGCAGTAAGATAAGTATATTGTTTGAACATATTCTACATGTTGTGATGTCTCTATTACCATTAATTTAATGTACATCCTTTATTGACATAATTTTAAAAAATACTATTTTTTAATTGCATATTAAAATCTTTATTTAAAAAATCAGCTCTTGATTGACTTGCTTAGTCAATACTTCTGCACTAATCAGTGGTGAGAAAGGAAATGAAGTTGCACAAAATTGTAGTATTGGAGCTTTTAAGTAATACAATTTATGCAGACTGTTATTAGAGTGTAAGTAAATGGGTCATTAAGTTGCTACACTTTTTTTTTACTTGTTGAGGAAATATTCATCTTAATATGACTGGATTGCTCGGAATGAATTAGGCACACTTCAGATCAGAGCTGTATACTTGTCTTTTGCTTAAATAATGCAATAATTCTAAATTTTCTGGTGAAGTGGGATCATGAAAAACCCTGAAAATGCTGTTTAACATGATTTTTAAAATGTTTAACATAATTTTTGAGGAAGATCTGTGGATAGCAATGGCCACAAATAACTTCTCAACAGAGATAAGTATTCCAAGGCAATTTACTTAGAAGACTGATAATGACAAGACTAAGACCAGACTATTTGAGGAAAATCAGAAGAAAATCAGAAAAATTAGAAAATTAACTCCTCTGTATCTGGTGGAGTTGCAAATTGAGTATATCAAGTTTATATCTTCACCAAGATGTCTCAGATAAAAAAAATAATCATAAGCTTCTGGTTTTGGTGAGTTTGGTTTTGCTACTTTATCCCTTTCTAATATCTCTTAATCTCGTTAATTCCTTCTTTTGTTTCTTTACATTTCTGACTGATTTATACAGAGTGTGAATAAGTGGAAAATTTTCTTCCATGCTTTAAATCATAGCCAAGCTTACCACCTTCATTTGCAGACTTCAGTACAAGATGATACCAGGTCATATAGTTTATGGAATCACAGATCATTGCATGTCAGAAAGTTGGTACCTTGACACTCATGTGTCAATTGCTTGAGAAAGCAATTACAGAGGCCTGACAAGTTAAGAGCTTCAACACAGAACAGGAGACATGGCAGGTTTTTGCTAATCCCATCTGCAACTTCAACAGTGCCACAGCCTAGTTACCATCTGTTAAAGAAGCAGAAACCAACATCACAAACTTACAACAAAATTTCCAAAAAGCCTGATATGAGCTACATTCCTTGGGGCGAATCTGCACACAGCAATCTTTGCATACATCTGGTACAGACAGAACCACAGGCACCCACATGATGGATGCCCCACCACACACAGCAGATGTTGACAAATGGGGCTACTATGCACACATATGCTGCTCAGGGGCTGAGTCCCATGTATTTGAGCCAGTTGCAGATGATAAACTGGAATATTTTCCTAAAACATGACCTGGCAATTAAAGCTCAGCCAAGTCATTGACCCGAGTGCATTCTTTTACAAGATATTTCACTCTGCTTTAAGATTAACTCAAAAGCGATGTTGCAGGTGGCCATGTTAATAAGGATACCATATGATGCATCTTAATCTCTCCCTTCCTAATATCAAATTGAGAACTACAGCCTGGGACCTATTGTGTGAAATGAATGCATTATATAGAGATGCCTAAATGAGCAGATATCCTGATGCAGATTTTTATGACTACTGTTGAGTTTTAAGGGAGGTAAAGACCACATCAGGAACAAAGGTTGTATGCATAACAATCTGTGAGGGTAAATTTTTAGAACGTTCCCAAGGTTGTTTCACTGACTATAAAATCTAATTGAACTCTTCACAAATACACATAAAAAATATTTTACCTTTTCCACTGTGTCCATGAATACCTCTTCTTTTTCCAAATCTGTTTCCACTTATGATTCACAATGCAGTTACTGAAGAAGCTGGTAAGACTTCTGATCACTGTTTACTCACAGACACTTTGTTGAAATCTTCTGCAGCCAAACATGCATGCATGTAGTTATCCACTCTGAGTCAAAAACCTAATGCCAAATGTCTAGCTTAAAGAAAAGATAGTCAGTCGAAAGGAAGTCAAGAAAATTATCATGGCTTCACTCACTTGATTAAGCATAAGTTTATGGTATCACTTGAGAAGTCCTATAGACATGCTTCAGTTGTCTGTCCTAAAGTTTCATGTTCACCAGATCTTTAATTACTCAAGCATCTTGGAGCATTTCAAAGAAGACTAAAAATTTGTGCAGGTCAGCGTCCAGTCTCACCATTTTCCTTTTTCAGGTAATAAACACCTCAAACACCACACATGCCTGCACTTCTAAAGAAAATTGATAATTTCCTCCAACCAGAAGTAGCCAAACAGGATGCTATTTAGACAGTTCAGCAATGGAATTATTTGATCTGCCCAGTACATTCTAATTTGATTGATAATCTCTAAATATTTCAAAATATTTCATCCATTTCATTATGTTTGACTTCAGTAAAGCTGCACCTACCCAGTAATACTGATTTGATTCCTGTTTGATTTAGCCATTCTGCAGCTTTCTTCTGTACTGCTCCTTGGAAGATGCCAGTAGGGCAGTTTCAAGTGTGAAGGTGACAGTTTTCACAGTTCTGAGACAAATGATCTTGATAAAAGACACAAATCAGGGGTTACGTAGATGATGTATTATTTTCCCAGGCCTCTTAGATGGGCTTTAGATGCAGGGAAATTTTCAACAATAAGGGCTTAGATATTCATCTGATTATGTAGAAAGGACAGATTATTCATGAAAAAATGGCTAAGTGTCAAAAGCTCTACATGGCTTTATATATACATATATATAT
>VXBC01008939.1:212303-238565 GCA_013399945.1 Ploceus nigricollis | reverse complement strand
TGTACCCCACAGAACCCACAGGCAGTAGTGGGGCCTTGTGTCTCCTCCTCCTGGCCTCTCTTCCTCACTAAGAATATGCATATTTATTAATATTTATTTTGTAATATATTTTACAGACAATGACGTATGCATGGATTCACACTGCTTCATGTTCAGTATGTTTGTTCCTCAGAGTTTTTGCTGCTTTAGCAACACCTCAGCTCCTAAATAATTACATGATTAAAAGCTTCATTCAGAGTCTCATGTACCGTGTTAGGCACCCTGCTGCCTCCAGAATGTAACTCAGCTCCCTCACATTCTGCCTCCAGCAAAACAAACTGTTGATGGAATAAAGATTTGGTTCAGCTGCTGAAGGCACTGGTGGGTGTGACATGATCCCACTGATCCTCCTCCAGGAGAGCTGGGAAGTGCTGCTGGCTTTCCCTTGGAGTAAGAGTGGTTGCCTCCCTAATAAAGTAACCTAAAGAGTTACTACACTCAGTGGTGCTGACTCCTCTCTGTTTTAACTAATGTCCCAGTTATGAGAACTTCAAGTTTAATTAATTTGGTTATGCAAAGCAGATGCCTGCCTTAATGAATGGTTTCAAACTAAGAGCAACTGGTTTAACTCCCTCAGACCACAGCCCTGATGTGGTGGTGTGGGGTTTTCCCCAGTGCACTTTGTGAGTGATTCTCATCTTCCTAACCAGATGCTCTTCCCTGTTCTCCTGTTCCACCAGATATGTTGGATCCAGAGAGGTTAATCCAGTGCCCCTTGGTTAAACACCATTGGATCAGAGCACGGCGGTTTCCCTATCACCTGGTGAAGTGTAAGGAGGTGAGCAACTTCAGGGTTTGTTTAGTGATGGCTCCAGGCACACAGGAATTCACCCATTCACAGTCTGGCTCTGTTGGAAGGAGACAGAGATCCTTCATGGTTAGTTCAGGGAGGAGACTCTGGTCTCTTCCAGCAGCTCACAGGGAGACCATATTAATTTTCCACTTTCAGGTTGAGGTGAGATAGTGATCATCAAGCAGATAAAGCCAGTGTCTAAGTAATTAGCAGAAGAGCTTGGGGATTGTCACTGGTCCATCTGAAGATGCCACAGTGTATTATTTGCAGTGGCAGGGTCTGGGTGGAGATTGTCCCTCTTGCTTGGGACAAGTTTGTTGAGTTTCCTTTGCATCCCTTATGCATAAAATCCAATTAACGCTTCCACCCGGCTCTGTCTCCCATTGCTCTGTGCAGAACACAGCCCTGACCCAAACGGGGACACTGCAGGCAGAGCAAGTTGGATCTTCTTGGCTGGAACTGTTTAAGAATCATGCAATCACAGGATGGTTTGGGTGGGAAGGGACTTTAAAGCCCATCCAGTGCCACCCCTGCCATGGGCAAGGACACCTTCCACTGCCCTACGTTGCTCCAAGCCCCATCCAGCCTGGCCTTTGACACTTCCAGAGATCCCAGGGGCAGCCACAGCTGCTCTGGGTAACTTGTGCCAGGGCCTGCCCACCCTCACAGGGAGGAATTCCTTACCAGTATCCCATCTAATCCTGCCCTCTGGCAGTGGGAAGCCACTCGCTCATGCCAGGTGACAGCAGCAATGGACACCTATGGACATGGCAGCCCTGGCTGTACCAGGCAGGGAGTGCCAAGGGCCTTGGGTGTGCTGAAGCCAGGGGTCATCAGTGGTGGAGCAGGAACTGCCTGGAGCAGCCTTGGGTGTGAGTCTAGTCCCTGACCAGCAGAGCCAGGCAAGCACTGCTCCCGTGGCAGAGCTGGGGTTTTCCCAGTAATGCTCTGTCACTTGCAGGAGATAATTTACTGTAGTGACAGCTGAGCTCTGCCACTAGAACTGCTGCCTGCCATAATGGAAATCCAGGTGGAATGCTGCCATTCCCTGGCTCTTCTAAAAGGCTTACAGAATTTCTCTGCCCGTGTGCCCACTTAGTTAAAATACACCTGAAGGGTTTAGATTTGCCTGATGATGTGGTATTCACATTCTCTGAACAGAGGGAGACATGATTCTCTCTCTAAGGATTTTTCCTGGGAAGTTGTGAGACACAGTGAGAAAGTTCAGAGAAAGAAGAAAACAATTCTTATCTCTACTTGCTACTCCTGTTGTTTGGCTCATGTGGAATGTGTTATGGAGATTGTTTACCAAAGAGTGATTTGTTAATTGGACACCAGTGGTGGTTGTTTGGATTGATTGGCCAATTGGGTCAAAGCTGTGTCGTGGCTGTCTGGAGACAGTCATGGGTTTTTCTTTAGTATCTTTTTTAGTATGATATAGCTCTAGTATAGTATAGTATTAATGTAATATAACTTAGCTTAATAAAAGCAATTTATTCAGCCTTCTGCAGCATGGAGTCAGAGCATGTTATTCCCTGTGCAAGGGGGTCACACTGCTTCTTATGATGTCTCTCCCCTACTGGTTTTAAAATTGTGCTTTAAGCCAAGCAGTCATGCCACCAGCACTGCAGGGAACTGTAGGGAGTTTGCTGAGAGTCTTTTCCACTTCAGTCAGGATGGCTCAGTTTCTGTGAATTGTGTTTGGAAGAAAAGTCATGTTCATTTCCCCTTTTGTATTTAGTGAGTGCCTAACCAATACATTGCAATTTCTTGTTTATTTTTGTATTTTTCAAAGCAACACCACAAATATCACGGTCTTTTTTTCCTATGTATCAACAAGAGGTAAGTGAATTTGAGAGATGTGGCACATAATTTTGGTTTTCCCTTGTCCAGAGCAACCCTGAAATTGCAAAGAAATTGGCCACGTGCCCCTTCAACGCTCGTCACCTGGTGCCTCAAGCTGAGCTTAGTGACCACATCATGAAGTGCAGTGACAAAGCCTTTGTGGAGCAAGATGTGGGTAAGAGACCCCCTGTGCTCCTGGGTGTCTGTGCACCCTGGGCACTGAGGTGTCCTCGTGGAATGACCCAAAAGTGGGAGGCAAATGGTTGTCTGTAGTTTTGTGTGACACAGCAGCTTTGGGGAAACTTGATCCCATTTGCTTGGCTTTATTGGGCAGTTTCTTGAGAACATGGCAGATGCTCTGGGTATGCCTTGCATGTATTTTGTTACCAGGCCTGCTGAATGGAAAGGTTTTACCCAAACCATGCAGGAAGTGCCTCTGGAAGGAGGAGTGGGATGCATTAATGGCCACAAGGAAGGCCTGCTCCTCTTGCAGAGCTGATGTCCCTTGAACTCTTGCACACCACAGGGCACACAGTTTTCTGTCTTCTGTAGAGGTGCACAGGCAGTGATGCCTGCATCCATGTCAGCAGGTTTCCTCTTCACTCCAGAATTCCTGCTCAGAGTTCCAGGGAGCAGAGTCTTCTCTTTTTCATTGAAAAAGGCAAATTTGAAGTTGCTGCATTTTAGCTGTCCCCAACCTGTTTGCTTTGGGTGGTCCTTCCTCTAAAGCCCAGAGGTGTTTTGCAGCTTGAGCCAAAGTGTTTAATGGATTTAAGGACTGCTGGTCACTGTGTTTTCTCTCTTCCTGAAGTGAGCCGGTCCTGTGAGTCCCCACGGGAGCAGCTGAATAATGGGAGCACATGGCAGGCACCTCCATGTGCTGAAGACTGGGAAACAGGTGAGGAACTTGCCCATCTGCTGCCTTCTTCCTGGCCATGTCCTCCAGCTCCTCTGGGGACAGTGTGAGGCCAGGAGTGCTGTTTGCTCAGGGCTGCCTTGTAGGACACTTTGCTTATGCTCCTTCATATGAACATGGATCTCTCCACCCAGCAGGCTTGGCTTGCTATAAAGAGCAATCCAAAGTGCCTGCCAGAATGAGCATGGGAAGAGATTTCCAAGCATCCCTTCCTCCCATAAGAGCTTTTGTACCTTATATGTGGTGATAGCAACCAAAACATGTTCCTCAGTGAAGCAGACACATTCCTCATAGGTCAACTTTTCCTCCCTCTTGAACATGTAAAAATATGACAGAGATATTCCTGGTCACAGAATCCCTGAATGGTTTGGCTTGGATGGCACCTTAAAGTTCATCTCATTCCATGGGCTGGGACACCTTCCACTACCCCAGGCTTCTCCAAGTCCCATCCACCCTGGCCTGGGACACTGCCAGGGATCCAGGGGCAGCCACAGCTGCTCTGGGCACCCTGTGCCAGGGCCTCCCCACCCTCCCAGAGAACAATTCCTTCGCAATATCCCATCCATCCTTGCCCTCTGGCAGTGGGAAGCCATTTAAGCCACTGATCTGATGGTGGCTTCTGGGGTTTCTTAGTTCTGAGCCACAACCTCTGCTTTCTTTCACAGACTTGCTGGAGGGATCTGAGTCCACTTTTGTGTGGGGTGTGTTCAACTCTGCCATGAACAGGTAGGGAATGCAAGTTTGATTCTTTACATCAGTGTTTTTTTATACAAATACTGCAGCCATCTCCCAGCCTCACCTCGATGGCTGGACAGGAGCTGCCTTTGATGTTGTACAACCCTGGGAGGAGAGATGCTGCTGGTTCAGTGTGTCCTGCTTCCTCATATGGCCTGAACCAGAGCAGGAAAGCCTCAGGAGCACTGATACTGCTCCTGTGTGCCTGTGGCAGGCTGCTCTTCCTGCCCATGGCCTGTGTTCAGGGACTGATGTATGTCTGGGCAATGTGCAGGGAGAAAGGTGGTCCCTTTGAGTCCTTGGGAGATCCCTTGTGAGCTCCTGCCTCCTGGGGCCTGGCAGATGTGCTGAAGTTGGGCCCTGTGTCAGCAGAATCCTCCCCTCATGCTCTTTCCAAAGTGTGGTCAGAGTTTGGGGCAGGGGGAGCAAAGAGCTCAGTGCCCAGCTGTGAACAGGAAGGGGCTGCCCTGACTGGCTAGGGGATGTGGTGGCACCACCAGAGCTGCCCAAAGTGTTGCCCTCTGTATTTAACAGGTTTATTTAACAGGTTCATTTATAGTCCAGCAATAATCCTGCCCCGGCAGCTCTGAGTTCTGTGTGAGCTCTTCCATAGGGGCTGGCAGCAAGCACTGCCTGGTTCCACCTGTCAGACTCTTTACAAGACCTTTGAGTGTTCAGAGCACATCCAGCTCTCCTCAGCACCACCAGCATGGTGGCACAGCACCATACCCAGGGCCTTGCTGCAGTAAAATGCATAAATGTGAGGCAGTGCATTTGCCAGAAGTAACCAAAGTCACTTAATTCCAGCACCATCAGTGACCAGAACAACTCCCTGCCCTCGCGGATGCGGCCCCCTGAGACCCTCCCGTACACCCTGTCTGCAGGCCTGTGAGTACTGAGCAGGGGGCTGGGGCAGCCAGGCCAGAGCTGAGATCTCTGGCTCTAGCAGCACTTTGTGGCTCCCACTGCATGGACAGGAGGGATTGTATGGAACAGCAGCTTCTGAGGGAATCTGCTGCTCAGATCATCCTCTGTGTTCTTCCTTTGAGGCATCCTCTCTGTTCCTTTCCTTCTTTCTTTCCATTCTTCTTTCTTTCCGTTCTTCTTTCTTTCCGTTCTTCTTTCTTTCCATTCTTCTTTCTTTCCATTCTTCTTTCTTTCCATTCTTCTTTCTTTCCATTCCTGTGGCCCAGGTTAGGCAGAGCTGCTCCCTGGTCACATTATTTAACTCTCTCTAAACACAGTGTTCCACAGCATCCCCATTATCCCCTTTCACCCCCCACCCTGCCCCTGACTTAAACCAAATTGTTCCTTTGCTTTGTGCTCTGTTCACTGTCAGGCCCAGCTAAGTCAGAGCTGAGGTGAAAGAGACTCCTTAAACCAGCACCACTGGGAGAAGAAGCTATCAAATTCCATCTGGGGGAGGGAGAGAAGGAGCTCCCCATGGGGAAGTGTCTAATGCTGAAATCAAAGATTTTTATTTGCCTTTAGCAGCAAAGCAACAGCTTAAAGATCCTTTGAGGAATGATTGTCCTGGTTCCCACTGGGGGCAACTGAACCTGGTGCTCTCAGGGCACTGCAGACACAGCTCCTGCACAGCCAGGGACTGTGCAATTGCCAGAGTGTTGGGCTGAGTCTGGCAAACCAAACTGAAATACCAGTTGTAGACAAGCCTTGTTGCCAAGGGGACAAGTGCTGCCTCTGCAGAGGCCACTGTCCCTTGGGGGAGTGGGGGAAGTTGTTGTATCTTTGTCCATCTCATGCAAAAGTTGTGTCTTGTCCTTTCCAGAATTCGGAGTATTAGTTCCTCCCCTTGGAACTTAGTTTTGCCCCAGCAGTAAGTGTCTCCCTGGTTTGGATGGGAGAGCTCCTGCAGAAGACAGACATGCTCTGGACCTGATGGCAGGACTCTACACCTGGCTTTTATTGCATAATGTGCTTCTTGTAATGTTTGAATATGTGGAACTGTCCTTGGTTACCAGATGTTTCCCCCAACCACTTGTTTTAAAAGTTACCTTCACCTTTACTTGGTGAATTTTGTTACTGTTCTTGAAAAAATAGACTGATAAATGTACACAGAAACCTGCCCAGCCCAGCCCTGGGTCATGGTGGCTCCCTGTGAACAGGAAAAACATCATAATTGCCAAGTCTCTGGTTTTTGTAACAGGCAAACTTAGAAGTATTTTACTGTGCATGCACTTTTTGTTTTTATTTTGTTGGAGTCTGAGTTTGTCCACTCAGGGTATGGCAGATGTTCAGGTTGGGTTTTAAACTGTGTTGTCATTTGCAGAGACTGCTTTGAGAGCATCCTGACCTTAACTTTTGCACCTTCACACCTTAGGCCTTACCTTTGTCACCTTAGGCCTTACCTTTGTCACCTTGGGCCTTACTTTTGTCTCCTGTGTGTGAGGGACTTCCCCAGGCAGACCTTAACAGAGAATCCTCTGCAAGTTCCTTGCATCACACACAACTCCAAACAGGGGAAGTTTCAGGAGGACACTGAGGAGCTTTTCCAGTTTCCATTAGAGTTTTGCAGTTTTCTAATGCTTGAAACATGTTTGAGAGCTCTCAGGTACCTGTTCTGTGTTGGGAGAGGAAGGGAGTAGGAATGGTTTAAATCAGTAAAAATGCATGTTTAGGACTGAAAATGTTCAGATCAAGCAGTATATTTCTAAACATGCAAAATACAAAATGGGATCTAAATATACAACCATAAAGAATTAAGAAGCCAGACATGGTGTTTGTCTAGAAAGAGATTAATGCCTTCTTGTTTTCCCCTAAAGACTGGATTTCCACCATCTGTATACTAACACTAGAAAATAATAATTGTTGACTGGAATGTGCAAAATAAGGATTCTTTTAAAGTTCTGTCAATTTATGTCAAGTTCTTGTTGGCAATTTAGAATAAAAATGTTTTAAATGCCCTGAGACTGCTTTTCTTTGGAGTCAATAAGTGCTGACATGGGAAGCTCTCCTTTTCACCTTCATTTCTTTTTTGTCACTTGGAATGAAAGTGGTGACAAACACCATTTGTGGTTGTTTCTGCTTTGACAGCAGTAGTTCATTTGTAGGCTTTGTGGGCCAGAGCACTACAATTTTACAGGTAAATGCCATAATTGGCAGTGGGTGAAAGCTGCTCCTGTTGGGACTCACACATATCTGTGCTGTGGAGGAGGAGACATCATTCCCCCAGGCTGGGGTGAATCCAGCAGCCTTTCTGGAGAGGACCAGGCTTGGAAGGTTGTGGTTGTGACTTCCAACACCTTCAGGCCACAAGAACTGGTGGGTAGGGTCCATGAAAAGGGGTCTGTATTGTAGGGTGGCTGACACCTGAGCTCTCACATCCCAGCCTGGCAATCCCATATCCTGGGCAATGTCCTCGAGCATGTCCTGCACCTGCCACCTCCTGGGAAGGGCAGAGAGGCCAAAGGGCAGGGGGCTGTGGCTCTGCTGCTCCTGCAGTGCTTTGGGAATGCTGGGGGAGGCTCACTCCCAGTATTTCCACTCCCAGTATTGGCTGTCACTGGGCTCTCAGCTCCCTCTGCTTGTGTTGTATTTGACACAGAATATTTTTTCAGGTGTGTCACAGGGCACCTCCGTGCTGGTGACAGAGTAAGGATTTTGCTGTGACATAATCCTGGGTTGAATCCTCAGTCTCTTGTGCTGGGTGGGTTGTGCAGTGCCAGAGCCTTCACCCCATTCCCTGGAGGCTGGATGTCCTTGCCAGGAGCAGATGGGATGTAGAGTCAAAATCACAGACCTCGCTGGAAGGGACTTAAAGCCCACCCAGTGCCACCCTCTGCCATGGGCAGGGACACCTTCCACTGTCCCAGGCTGCTCCAAGCCCCATCCAACCCGGCCTTGGACACACCCAGGGATCCAAGGGCAGCCACAACTGCTCTGGGCACCTGTGCCAGGGCCTTACCACCCTCACAGGGAAGAATTTTTTCCTAACATCTAATCTAAATCTCCCCTCTTTTAGTAAAAAAACTGTTCCCCTTGTCCTGTCAATGCCTGTGTAAGAAGTCCCTCTCCCTCTTTTTTATAAGCCTTTAGGCACTGGAAGGGGCTCTGAGGTCTCCTGGGAGCTTCTCTTCTCCAGGCTGGACAGCCCCAGCTCACTGTCCCTTGCCACCATTTCTCCCTTCTGTTCCACGAGCAGGGTGCACTCTCCTTGGCCTATATCCCCTGCCACGTCCTGTTCCATCTGTGCCTTGGCTTTCCTGATCCCATCCCCACACACCCGATGCAGCTATCCCATAATGGCCCAAGGCAGCAGATCCTTTTTGCTGTGTCCAGCACAGCCAAAGGCTCTGACAATACTCCTGCCCTGTATTTACAACTCCAGGATAATTTCCAGTCCTGCTGGGCTTTAATTTCTACTGCCCCTTCCCAGAACGTTGATCCGACTCTGATCCCTGATTCCCCTGTCCCCCTTCCTTTCTCTTGGCCCTTCCCCTCCCTAAGCCAAGGCACAAAGACATCCAAGAGGGCTGGAACAGGAGCCCAGCGATGCCTGGGGGAGAAGAGGGAAACTCCATGCCAGGATTCCCTGGGGCTCAGGGCTCGCTCAGGGGGCTGGGGAGGGAAGGGCTCCATCACCCACGGGCCTTGTGGAGAGAAGGTGAGGCAGGAGCAGGGAGCTGACAGAGCGTTTCCCTTTACCCGGGGCTGGGGAACCACAACATCTTCACCGTTTACAGCCCAGGAAGAGATATTTTCCTCCTCCAGCTGAGACTTCCAGCCCTGGGCAGTTACCACGGGCTTCTAAAGGAGGCTGATTTTTAACACATCCCCCTGTGCTCAGACATTCCAGGGTTAACCTGAGGAAGAGTGAACAGGGAGAGGCAGACACAGAGCAGGCTTTGGGCCAAGTACAAACATCCTCTGGTACTTATCTACACTATCTTCCTTCTAAATTAATTCTGTCCCACCCAATCATCATCACTTATCGCTCATTATCTCCCCCTCTATTCTGCACATACCTTACCCCCATTTCACGGGTTTTAAGTGCTCAAATACTGACTGGTTTAGTTTGTTTAAAAACCTTTCCCTCTCAGATTTAACAGCAGCCAGCAACTAAACATCACAGCTCGCTGCCCCCCACGCAGGGAGATGGGGGAATCGGGGGGAGGAAAAAGTAAAACTCGGGGGTTGAGATAAGAACAATTTAATAATTGAAACAAAGTTAGATATAATTAAAAAAAAAAAAAAAAAAGAGGGAGGGAGGGAGAGAGACAGAGACATAAAACCCAAGACAGACAAGTGCTGGCCACTACAGTTGTTCACCACCCTCTGACCCCTCCCAGCCCATCATTCCCAGTTTCTATACTTGGAATGACTCTCTGCGGTGTGGAATATCCCTTTGGCCAGTTCAGGTCACATGTCCAGGCCCTGCTCCCTCCCAGCTTCTTGAGCCTCTGCTCACTGGCAGAGCCTGGGAAACTGAAAAGTCCTTAATTTAAACACAAACCCTTGCTGTGTTATCAACATTACTCCCATACTGAATCCCAAACACAGCCCTGGAACAGCTGCTGGGGAGAAATTAACTCAGTCCCAGGTGAAACCAGGACATAAAACCTTTCCCAGATTTCTTCCACATGCCCAGTCACACTCACACACCCTCCTGAAGCATCAGTCCCATTTCCAGCTGCTGCTCACAGTGTCAGAGCCCCTCAGGGGCCCACCCTGGACAGGACCCAGTGCAGCCCCATCCCAGCACTGCCACGGGCTGGTCCCACCTCTGCATCAAGTTCATACATACAGCACTGACAACCTTCTGCATTCTTTGCTGGGTATTTTCTGATTTAGTAAGTGTTTTGTAGCTGTGGGGACTGGAATTACTTCAAAACAGAACTTAAGAGCAAGAGGAAAATAATCCAACCCCTTGATCTCACATTTTAAACCCACAATCTCTTTATCAACAACCACATTTTTTTCTCCAAGCTCTTCCTTCACTTCTCCTAATTAGAACCCCCTCACCTGCACCACTGGCAGGCAGAGAGGGAGAGGAAGGTCTGGCCCCTCTCAGGCCCTAAGGGGGAGTGGGCAGAGCACAGCAGGGGCCTGGATGTGCCCCCAGCTGCCCCCCACTCCTGTTCCATCACCCACCCATTTCCAGCTCCCTTTCACCACCAGCTCTGGGGCTGTCCCACGTGTTATAAATGGAGACAAGCCAATCTGAATTAAAAATTAATAATTAAATTTATTTGCGATCGCATAACAATTTTAGAGTTTTAATTTGCCCACAGCCTCGCAGAGCTGCTCTGGGTGCAGAAACCGACAGAGCCCCTGCTGCTCTCGGTTTTGCACACCCTGTATTTTTGGTGGAAGGGTTTTATATGTTTTATTTTGCCTTTGGCTATAAGTCATTGAAGCAGGTTGAATATTCATGCAGTTCTCTCTCACAGAGAAGGAGGCGGAGAAGGAGGCGTCCTCCTGCTGATGTCTTCTTGGCAGCTCGTCATCTACTCGTTGATATCGTCCAGATACCTCCGGGAAGGGGACAATAATCGCTTATCTCTGGGACTTCATCTTTGTTTCTGCTCCTGGAGTTGGGTCTGAGTCTTGGCTTTGGCACCATCTGTCTGGGTTTAGCTTGGGCGTGACTCAATGGCCCGCTCGTTATGGTCATTGTCTTTTGCTGGCTGGGCCCTTTTAAATGTTAATTGTGAGTCCCCCGTAATTCCCCCCTCACCTTAGCTCCTACAGCAATTTTAAAACATTTCTCGATGTACAACACCTGTAACTACAACTTCCTACACGCGCCACCAACTGCACGAAATACACCCATACATAACACACCTGGCACAGCCCAGTCTGACCAGTGAGGCCCAGCACAGGCTCCTGCTCCTTCCACCCCCAGTGCAGTGGGACCCATTTCCTCCTGTGACCCAAATGGGAGCCCCCCACAGCACCCCTCTCCTGCAGACCCCTCCTCCATCCACAGTGAACCAGGAGCTGGTCCTGCTTGTTTATTTTGGCCCCAACATGTTGGCTAAGGTAAAAAAAAACCTTCATTTTGGTTGAAAAAAGTCTTTATTCACAGAACATCACATGAATCACGTCCCACCCTTGCTCCTTTATGTATAAAATACTGGTAAGAAGTTTTATTCCAGAGGCAAGTGAATTCTCACAGAGCCCCCTCTTGAGACCAGCTCACCCCAGAGCTGGAACTCGTGCCACAGTCTGGAAGCAGAAGTGAGGTGTTTGGTGAGGAAGGAAACACCACCAAGCTGCAGCAGCAAAGCCTCCAAGGCTCCAGCTCCAGCTCATTTCCTTTGGCAGGGACCACAAACTCACCAGGGCTCCAGCTCATTTCCCACTGCATCCAAAGGGGAGATGTGGGGCTTGAAGGAACCACCCGTGTCCCTGCCATGTCCCACTGCCATGGAGGTTTTTGGGTTTCACACAAACCCCCTGAGACGCCCCTGGAAATCTCTTTGGATTTACAGGCACCACAAATGTGTCTGATGTCACATGTCCCCACATCCAGCTCCCCAGGTGGCTCCTAAAGCCCCATGTGTCACCTTTGGATGTCATGGGTAGCAAGGACACTCGGCTCACCAAGGGGAAATCAGCCTGTGCAGGGACAAGGAGACTCCAGAAGGCAAAATAAATTGACAGGAAAATATCTATTAAAATGCCAAGCTAGGCTCAGAAACAGAAGAAAAATCCAGTTCCAAGTATCTTATGGCTCCTACCACAGCCCAAAAGGAAAGAGATTGGCCAGAGGCCCACCCTGGTGTAAGACAAACCCTGCTACACCAGGTCACAACTACAGAAACTTTAAACAATGACAGCCCTAAATCCTAAACCCCAACACTGTAAAATCCAGTGGAACTGGATCAGTTCATCAGAACTGACATTTGCCAGGGACCCCTTGCAAGTGCTCAGCTGCCCTCTCAAGGGCTGAATCCATCAGATTTCATATCCAAAATAATTTTCAGGCAAATTTGGATGTATGATTTCTATTACACAGCAAGACAGATGCTCCATCACTGCAGATTCCCTCTTTTCCTTTTAATTCCTTACTTCCTTGGGCTCAAATGAAAACCAGTTCCACGCTTGCCTTGCTACAGTATTTCCTTGGAAAACCTGGACAAATGGGGAACTCCAAGAGCAGGAAACACTTCAGAAGTATCAAACACATGGAGAAGCCCATGAACAGGGGCCACTGGTCACTCCAGGTGTCTGGCTGGGCCCCACCCCAGCTCTGGTCACCAGCATGGCCCTGTGTCACGGCCCATATTCCCTAAAATTCCTTCTAAAATTTTTTTCAATTATTAAAACCCTTTCTCCCAGTTTGCAGCAGACCACATATTGAAAGCAAAGCTCAGTGCTGTCAGCAGAATGTAGAGCTTGTGATTAGTTACTAACCCAGAGACCCACAACCATTCCAGACAGGAAACAGGGAAGGAATTGCCAGCAGGAGGCCACATCATCTGGATATGACACATCTGTGCCACTGTCAGACTTCAGGGAATGCTCCAGACTTGCCACACATGGGGACAGGAAGGGATCTGTAGGGTGATTGAAATGGATGATGCCCAAAATGCCAGGATGGCCCCTCTATCAGACACCCCAGGCTGCAGGGGAAGCAGTGCCAGGCTCAGATGAGGATCTCACAGCTCCAGCGTTTCACTGGGACAGGGAACGACCCCAAGGAGAGGAGTGTGAGCCAGCACCACCCCAGGAGGTGACACATCTGAGTGTCCTTCACAGGACTCCACAGGTGCAAAGAGTACCACAGGAATGCCCTTCCCAAAGGTGGGGACATCTCCATCCCAAGGCACAGACTTGAGGAAACTCTCCTGACCCAGCTGATTTTCAGTGCCAGGGCCTGTTGTGCTGATCCCACCATTCCTCTGGTGTGAAGAACCTGTTCCAGCTCTGTGAAGAATCCCACATCTCCAGGGAGTACAGGGGAACTCACCTGCTCCATCCACTCAGAAGTTCCAGCTCCAGAGCCCCAAAACCAACCAGCACCTCAGGAGATGAACACAGCTCCCCAAACCTCTGTGCTCCAGCATTAGAAATGTCCATTTTGGAGGCTGGATTTGGCAGGAGGCCCAGGGAGATGCCACAGGCCTGACAGGCATCCCAGTGGAAGCAGGAGGGAGCATGGCACTCAGCATCCCCTGGGAAGCAGGAGGGCAGAGAGAGGTACCAGAACATCCCTCAGAGGAGCAGAGCAGCATTTCAGTCTAAACCAGAGAGATGTGTGCTGGGTAATACTGTGTGTGAAGTTAACTGAGGTTATAACTGTGTTCTAAGGCTCTTCCCCACACATCCTCCTCCTCCTCCAAGCAAATGGAACAGCAGATGGGAGCCCTTCACTTCCCAACTCTTTTTGCACACTCAGTCCCACAGGCTGAACTCAGGCCCATGAACACTGTGAAATTCTCTGTGCCATTCTTGCACTGCAAAATGCAGGGGTCAGGTCAGTGCTGGCCAGCACAGGAAACACTCGCTGCACCCTAGGCTGTGCCTTTGCATCCTGCCATCCCTGTGTGCCCAAAGGGACATTCCTGCCTTGCTACAGCTGGGCACAATATTCACTTCTGCTTCCTATTAACCAGACCATTAAACCTGCAGGCTTGAGGGGAGAGCAGTAAAGGCCAGGGGTTATTTTCACAGGGCCATTCTCAAGCACAGCGTCCCCAGACCCATCCATTTCCAGACCCATCCATTTCCCGACGTGCCTTCCACGTGACACTGTCCGAGTGGGATCTATAAACTCTGAAGTCCACGGGAAGGGCTCATCCAAAGCAGCACCCAGAGGAAAGTCAGTTCTGGAGGCAGTCCTCTTGCAGGAGGTCAGCAGCTCATGTCAGGTACTGCACAACGAGGAACATGATGAGGCAGGTCACGGCCATGCCCCCCAGCATCAGGAACTTGTCCTGGAAGGCGCGTTTCTCGATCAGCCGCATCACCGTGTTGGACAGGCCCAGCATGTTGGCAACGTCCAGGATCTTCTTGTGAGTGCCCTGAGGACAACAACACAGCAAAGACACAATCACCCTCATGCTCTGAGCCTTCTTATTCCACAGTCCAAGAGTATTTAATCATGGGTGGTGAGTGATGGATTCTAATCCATGGAACTTCTCTCAGCCAACCATCCCTACCATTCCACAGGAGGTGGCCATGGGATCCTGGAAACAACTGGGTGTTTGGACTAATTAATTCATACACATGAACAGGAATGTGGTTAAGGACACAAAACAATCTGTCTGGACAGAGACAAGATAAAAAGTGTCTCAGAAAAATGCACTCCTGTGGGAGGAGTAGGAGTTCTGCTGGTCCTGTTCCAGTCACAGTCTAAACAGAGCTCCAACCAGTCAAGGTTTTGTGCAGAGCTCCCCTTGCTAAAGTACAGCTCATACCAACAGAGACTGAGAAGGTCCAGACACTAGCAAGGTAAAGAGCAGAAAAAAGGCAGATAAATATGTAATTAATGCCATTCCCTGAAATCCTTCCACAGAAAAGCACAGGGTGCTGCAGGCAGGACACCTGGTATTATTAGGAATATGGATCCCACCACTAGATCAGCAGCAGGGACACAACAGGAACCCTCCTGCTTTATTTCAGAGCAGTGGTTGGAGGAAACAGTATGAAATACAGGCACAGAGATGTGCTCCAGGCACAGGTCAGGGTGGGATATTGCCCTGAGTGGGGAGAAGGGAGAGGACTCAGGGCTGCAGAGTCCCGGTGGCACAGGAGGAGAGAAGGACCCTTCCAGGAAAGCTGGACACAGTGACCCACCTGTGGGCAGGCAGAACACTGAGCCACAGCCAGACACTGGCCAGGAGCCTCCTCACACCCACGTGTGCACAGGGCAACTGCCAGGAGGGGCCCTGCCACACCAGGGACAATGGACAGTCCCTCACAGTGACACCTGGGCTGTCCCTGACAGAACACCCCACTGCAGGATGCTGTAACACTGCCTTCATCTCTGAGCCAGGTCAACAGCACAAGATTCCCATCACAGTGCTGAATTCCATGCTCTGACTTTGAAATAAAAACTTCAGCCTCTCTTCCTTAGTCCACATTATTTTTGGTCTCAAAAGAGTGAAAATTGGGATTTTTTTTTTTGAGTATAAACCTGACTCAAGATCAGGAAGGCTCTCCAAGGACAGAATTTAGACCAACTATATGAGACGGATTTGTGAAAGTTTCTCAGTCCATAAAACAGAGATTTGCAATGCCAAACTACATCATCAGTGTCTTGTGCTCAAGGGGGTTGTGTCTCTGCTAGTCCCAAGTAATCCATTTTCTCCAGTTCCCACACCTCCTATTAACCCCCTGCACACTGCTTTCAGGCTCAGCACCTCCCTGTCTCTGCAGAATCCTTTCACAGTGCTTCAGAACAAAACCAAACCTTGCTGGGAGAACAGAAACCAAATATGAAGCTTTAAAATGAAAGCAAACAATAGAAAGGGAAAACTCTTCAATTCCTGCAGTCACAGAACAGTGGAATTGTACAACTGGATCAGTGAAAGGGACAATCTAGGAATACTCATTCCATACCTGTCTATTTATACCCAATATACACAAAGTTACAGAGAATAAAGCTATTAATGTGCAAAGGAGGGACACGAGGGTGGGGAAGGGTCTGGAGGGGCCATAGAAGCAGCTAAGGTCACTTGTTCAGCTGGAGCAGAGGGGACTAAGGTCAGACCTCCCTGGGGGCTGCAGCTCCTCCTGAGGGGCAGCTCCAATCTCTGCTCTGTGACAGGGACAGGAGCCAGGGGATGGCTGGAGCTGGGCATGGGGAGGGTTGGGTTGGATATCAGGAAAATAATCTTCCTGCAGTGGGTGCTGGGCACTGCCCAGGCTCCCCAGGCAGTGATCACTCCTGGAGGCTGCCAGAGCTCCAGGAGCATTTGGACAACACTCCCAGGGATGCACAGGGTGGGATTGTTGGGGTGTCTGCAGGGCCAGGAGTTGGACTCAATGATCCTTGGGAGGCCTTTCCAGAATGGGATGTCCCATGATTCCACATTAACCCATTTCTCTTTGTAAGCTGTCTCTGCACCAGCTGCTTCTGCCAGATGTTCTCAGGCAACAAAGTCTGTGTCAGTGTAAGACAAGCTGAGTTAAGGGGAAAAGGAACATGAACAGACATTTCCCCACCTGTGAGGGAGAAGCAACATCCCCCTGAACACCCAGGAATGTGATGGCCCTGAAAGCACAGACTGTGT
The DNA here is from genome assembly GCA_013399945.1 of Ploceus nigricollis. Lineage (NCBI taxonomy): Eukaryota > Metazoa > Chordata > Aves > Passeriformes > Ploceidae > Ploceus > Ploceus nigricollis. The sequence continues at coordinate 222,034 of VXBC01008939.1, read as the reverse complement.
GTATCAGCAGCCATGGACAGACACCCAGCAATTCCCTGCTGCAGGGCTGGCCCAGAGCTCACCTGCCTGGCAAAGGCTGGAGGAGAGCCAGGAGAGGCAGGGAGACCCAGCAGGAACCAGGCAGTCACTGCCAGCCAGCCAGGCAGCAAAAGCAGCCACACAGAACTGGCAGTCACTGCCAAAACAGCATTTCCTCATCCCTGCAGGGCACCAGGTCCTGCCAGGGCTCCTCTATGGCACTGGTGAGCTCTCCTGTGGTNGCAGCAAAAGCAGCCACACAGGACTGGTGCTGCTACAAGAAACAGCATTTCCTCATCCCTGCAGGGCACCAGGTCCTGCCAGGGCTCCTCTATGGCACTGGTGAGCTCTCCTGTGGTGGGATGCACCTTCTTCTCAGGAATCCATGTGCTTCATCCAGTCCCTCATGAGAGATTACCTTGGATCAGTGATTTCCCAGCTTGGAAAATGAACTCCAATTCCCTGTGTGCAGCACAGGGACAGTGATGATTGGATGCTCCAGGCCAATGGGATCAGCCACCAAAGCAACCCAGTGCTCAACATGGTGGACAAATGTCTACAATCCTCTCAGGGATACAGGAACTTCAAGGAAGGTGCTCTTTCCAAAAAGCATTCACAACCCCTATCTTCTCCAGGCACTGGTAATGAGTCCTTCCAGCCTTTTCCTCATGAGCTGGCAGCAGAATCCCTCCCTCTCCCCACCACTCCTGTGGCCAGACTGCTCAGCAACACCATTCCTCTGCAATGAACACTGAACCACCCACTGAGTCCTCTTCAAGGTTTTTCTAGTAATGGACCTTGTCTTAAAACAAATCCATGCTCACCAGGTCAGTGAACAAGTGACCTGAACCAGAAGCTAAACCTCATCTTGGCAAGAACTCAGCTTCAAACTCTGCTTTAATGTCTCCATGTAAGACCTGTGGGTGCAGGGCCTGGTCACCAGAGTGGGGAGCAGAGAAGGAGCTGCAGCCCTGCTTTGGACCTGTGCTGGTCCTGTGCAGGGCCCAGGGAACACCAGGCAGCCTGGAACCCTGGGGTCAGGACAGCAAAGTGCCCATGCACACCCAGCTCAGCTCCCTGAGTGCAGACCAGGCTTGCACTGCCTGCCACACCATGGAGCTGCAGGTGTGACAGACCTGACCAAATCTGGGATTTATGTCATTAAAAATGCCTAAATCTGGCAAATACATCCAAAAACAAAGCAGTGTCACAAAACTGAGAACAGCAGTTATCCCCATCTGAAGATGAATACAACAAGCATTTCCCTACATTTTTCACAAGTCCAGTTTCTCCCCACACATTTCTTATTAAAAAGTTCTTTGCATCCTTGAACTTTTCACTGAGAATTGACCAGCACTTTCTACAAAATAAAATAAAAGACAAATATTTGCTATGAAGAGACATGCAGAAATGCAGCTGTTATCAGCAGGGAAGGAGGGACTGTTGAGGTGCATTATCTTTATTACTAATCTTAATCACAAGTGCTCTACAGCTGCTTTGTGGCTGTTCTGAGTGATGCTAATCTGAACCAACATCTTCCTGCCAGCCACTTACTGCCCCTCCTGAACCTGAACAAAAGAAAAACAAACATAACATTCAGCACTCCAGATGCTGCCCTGCAGGTGAAGGCCAGCCAGCCCCAAGAGATCTTAAAGGTATTCCTAACAGGATGGTAAAATGTAAAGATTTCAAGTTTTAAATGAAATTTGGGCCTTTCCAGCATCCTCAGCTCAGAGCAATGTACTGAGACAATATAAATATATTGATTCTACTTAGCCTGATCAGCATGAACACAGAAAAATGTGGGGTCTTTCTGGTAAAAAATGATGCCCCCACCTTTAATGTGACTCTCTGGTCCCTCAGCCCCGCCAGGATGTTGGTGCCACTGCCAATAAGCTCATCCATGCCTCGGTGGGCACTCTGCAGGGATTCATTAAACTGCAAGGTTTCGTCGATCGGGATGGTGGTGTCAGAGTCCTGTGGGGAAAGCAGGGACTCGGTTACCTGCTCACTCACAAACACAACATGCACCACCAGACACGGCCAGAACCCAACAGGACTGCCAGCACTGTGCTTACACTTTTTTTTTCATAATGATTTTAAATACAACATTGATATTTGAGTGAAAAGAGTAATTTAGAGAAGATAGGGAGGAAGCCAAAAGGCAAAGCTGAGCAGCTGCTCAACTGTAATGAGATCTCAAGGATGAAAAGAGCAAAAGCAGAGAATTTTTATAATCTTAGCAGGAAAGTGTACTGCAGGAGAGAACATCAAAGCTAACAGAAGGTGTTTAACAAGGTGTTAAACACCAAGAAGGTGCTCAGTCATTGATCACTGCAAGGGAAAGACTTGTGGAAGATTTCACACCACATTTCTGAGCAACAAAAGGCCTGAAAAAATGTTTGGAGATGACATTCTAAACATTTACAAAATAGTGCAAATTTCTGGCAGTGAGGGCAAACAGACATGGGCCTGGTTCCCTGAGCTCTGGCTCACTCATCACCCAGAGCCCTATTTTAAAAAATTATTAAAAAATATTTTTAATATTAAGTGTTTAAGTATTTTTCATGTTTTCCAGAAAAGATGCATTCACTCAACTAGGAACTGGGAGTCTTGAAATGGAAATAACAGGGTAAAACTCTAACCTGGACTGCACAGGAGGGCAGGGATGGGATCACCCCTGTCTGCCAAAGGCCTCCAGGTCGCTGTTCTCTGGACACCACTCCATCCAGAGGGGCAAGGAAATGGCTCACCTCTCCCACATGGTTTAGAGCAGGAACTGGGGACTGGTAAGGGGCACGTGTTGGGAACACTGATCACCTGCTCCAGGTGCTCAGAACAAGAACAACCCAAAGGCAGAATTCACAGCCGTGCGAAAGAATGGCACTGGGTGTGCCCAGCAGCTGCAGGTGACACACAGACACAGCACAATGTGCTCTGAACAGACTCTTTGGTAAAAACCCCAAATGTTCATCTGAAAATGCCATGCAGGACCCAAGATCTGGTGTTGCCCTACCTGGGCAGGGGTTTTGCCCTGTGGAGAAGGAAGAATCAGGGACAGAGCTCTCAGGGGCCCTGGATGAAGGGGCTGTGGCAGAACACACAAACCTGGGCCCCTATGAACACAGCACTAAGGCTCAAACAAGTGTCTGAGCAGAAGCACTTAGATTTCCATGTGAATGGCTCTTATTCCAGATATTTAACAACCTTCAAACAAGCAGATTTCATTTCTGTACAAGGTTTTTTTATCCACTATAAGGCAGCAATAAAAACAGAGAAGTAGATTTGTGACCCCCCACAAGGAGATGGGAAGGCACCAGAGCTCTGTTTTGCTGCTTGTGATTTTCTCCAGGTACAAGGAAAGGCTTTAAAGATAAATACCATTTTTAACTCTTGAATTAAGCAAACTGTTCAGAACACTGCTACAGATGTGTTCCAAAAGCTGTTCTGGATGTTCCAGTGATTTACTCACACACTCAGCTGACATCTCTGATAGAATGGGGGAGTATATGAATTGGAACTGTGGAAAACTGTAACCAAGAGAGGCTGATAACTGATAAATAAATCATCATTTTCCTATTAAAGGATCATTTTAAAGCCACATTTTTGTAGCAAGCTAGAAAGAAATACAAATTTTGTATTTTTTTTCATCTATCATACCTTTCAACCTTTGAAGAAGAAAATAACCCATTTGCTCTATATTTTGCATCTGTAAGCCTGCTACTGCTCTTCAAAACTGTTCCACTCACACACCTTTTGTTTCTGAACAGCAAATTTTCCTGTACGAAAACTTGTCCCTACTTGCAGGGAAACACCACAGTGTTTAAAAACAACAAATTGCAGTGTTTCCTTCAAGCCTTGTTTATAATTTTGAAATAGCCAACAAAATACTAGACATTATCTTTATGGCAGGCTTTGAGAAATGCATTGAACTGCCCAAATCTCAGTTAATTAGGATTGCTCACATTCTTTCTTTCTTGTCCTGACAGACTGACAAAATATTAGGTGAGATACCTTTAACAAAGAAGGCAATTAAAGAGGGAAATCAAACAAAAATGTAAAAATAGTATTAAAAAGCCAAAAAACTAAAACAAAAAACAAACAAAATTAAAAAAAAACAAAACAAACAAACAAACAAAAAAACAAAAAACAACAAACCAAAAACGAACCCAAGACTAACTTTTCAGTTGCAGAAAAGTGAAATCTGAAAGCAAGCCTACATTATTCAGAGCAAAATTTCCCCAGCAATTTGCACTGCGGGGACTTGCCAGTGGAGGAACTAACAAGAACAGGTGGAACACATTCATGTTATTACAAACTTTTGACTCATTTCTAGGCAAAAAGCAAGGGCTTTGTCCCAGCTGTGTGATTTGTGTGATACACTGAAGTTTGCTGACACCTGCTGCCAGCAGGGTGTGTGTAAAAGTCAGGCTTTTCACAGATCTCAGGATCTGGCAGACATTTGACACAAATCCAAGTGAAATGTACATTTTGGTACCTACCTCACTGACCCTTTTACAACTGCTATGTAAATCCAGGTGGATTGCACTGGATAAAACAGGAGCAGCAGCTTCTGGAGCCTTTTCCTGTTACCTTAAGAGCCCAGCTTTTCCTCATAAGAGCTGTACTTTCTCCCCACATATTTTGACTCCTCTCTACCTTTACTCACACTCTGAGCAGCTTCCAAGAGTCCTGTTTACACGCTGCCTGCCTCCCCCCTGCTGGATTTGAGCTGCTGGAGCACAGAGAGCCCCAGCAGGGATATTTACGTTGGTGGTGAAGGTGCGGGCCAGCAGCTCCTCGCGCTGCCGCTCCTGCTGCTCCCGCAGGTACCGGCGGTGCTGGAAGTTCCTCAGGGCTGTCTGCAGGTGCTGCACGTCGTATTTCAGCTGGTCCACTCTCCTGCAAAGGACCAGGAGCACAAAAACACTCTGCTTTTCTGGTGCTTTTTGTACCAGCAAAGGAGCATTGTAAATTAACAGCAACTAATAACAAGGAACAATGGGTTCTACTTTGCTACAAGATGCAGGACATCCAGTGCTAGGCTGAAATTCCACACCTACATCCTCCCTGTCTCATTTTTCCACTACACAGGTGATTATTCATTTTAATCAATTATTTAGCCTCCAGGCTAATGACAGAATGTGAAGCAGAACTCCTGAGCTGTCTTGGACATCCTATCCCATGGATTGTCTCTTCATGTGATACAGAACTGTATCCATTACTCATTTAACACAGATTTGGGAAGATGGTAGGATTTGTACAGGTTCTATTTTATGACCCTCCCCCCTCACGTTAAAGATGATGCTTTCCAGTTTCTTTAATTAGCAACATGTTCTGAAGTTTCAGGTTTTATTAAAAGGCAGTGGGCAATACAGGAGATACCTCAGACATCTCCACTGGGCTGAAACAAATCATGTCCAGAATTCCACTGGCCCTGATTAAATGATTGATAAAATTTAATGTTTGATCACCAGACTATCCTGGTCTAGTGGAAGATGCCCTTGCCCATGGCAGGGGTTGGAATTGATCTTTAAGGCCCCTTCCAACCCAAACCATTCCAGGATTCTACAAAGAGATCAATGAGTATTTTAGATACAGGCTTCTTTCTTTAATACAGGTAACATGAAATCCACCCCTACTATCTACAAGGACCTTTTTGGACTAAACATTAATAACTGAGTCACAGAATTAATTAAGAACAGGAAGTCCTGATGTCTGTGGTCCAGCCTCTTGCTCAAACTATTCCTCACTTTAGAAACCTCTTTATTTCAGTCACCAACAGCTTGGAAAATGGCCCAGAGAAAATGACACCAAATGAAGGAATTTTACTCTCTACCTCCAAAATGCCATTAAAAGCAGGTGACAGAGAGAGCATCCAGAGAGAGCATGTTCTGCTCATCTGAGAACAGAGCCATGAATCCAGCTGCATCACCAGTCTGGACTTGATGATCTTTGAGGCCTTTGCCAGCTTTAATGATTCTCATGATCCTGGGGTTAAATGCAGGAAGGTGATTTTGCCTCTGTGCCTCAGTTTTGCTACTGTAGTGCACAGAGATCAGTTATGCAAAGTATAAAGATTTCACACAAATCAAAAGGCAAGGGGCTTCAGTAAATTTAATTAAAATAAGTACAAAGACTACCCTGCACAATCACAGCAAAGCAGTGAACTCACAGTTTGGCACTCTGCCTCTTGTTGGGAGGTTCTTTGCTGGACAGGATTTCCAGACGTTCCAAGTTGCTGAATATGTTGTCTATTCTTGCCTGAATCTCATTTTCTACCACTGCAAGGAAATAAAAACAGGATTTGACTTGAATTAGACAACTGCAATCTGATGAAGGCAAATGCTCAAAAGCATTCAAAGCAATATGTAAAACCTGACAGATGCAAATCTTTACTAATTGAAGAAAATAATCAGGTAACTGAGAACTACAAATGTAATTTAATGTCACTTTTTTAGGTCAGTAATTTGACACTCTCACCTTTCCCTCCTCCTCTGAGAAGGCAGCTAGGAAAGCCCCTGCTCATTCCAGACATCTGAGCCTTTTTCCCCATCAGCTCCATGAATTAGGATTTCAAGCCCACACATTCCCCCTGCAGCCCCTTCCTGCTCCCTCAGCAGGATCTGCTGTCACAAGAACACAGAGGAGCATCATCAACCACCTGCCAACGACTCCACACACCAGGACTTCCCAGAAAACCACTCTCAGCAGCACCCAGAGAAGCAAAGAGCACACACAACTTCATCTTTGTCCCTGGATCTCACACAGCCAAAGAGTGACTGACTCACATCCAGAGACAAATCAATGAAATTGTCCTAATCCAGCTCTCCATCATTTACTGCAGCTGAGCTCAACACAGGAGAGCTGACAGACAGTTACAGCAACTTTTGTCACACACTGCACATTTTTCTGAGCAGGAAGGGACTATTTGCTCAAAGTTGGAAAAGGCAAACTGCAAGTTTGATTTCCTGGCCCCTATCCTCCTCTTCAACCATGGATCATCCTGTTCTCCATAAATTCTGAAATACACACTAGTAACTTTATAGAGAGAGAAATAGATACATATATTTATTCATTTATGTAAACTGGTGAACCAACTGTAAAGTATGGAAACTACATAATCCTATCTCTTGAAATGGGCTCAAGTAATAGAAGCAAAATGGCAAATTATACTCATTTTCAGGGCTCTCAAAATCACCCCCAGTGAACAGGAGCCTGGGAAGTCTGGCATTGTAGAAGGGGTAGTACAACCACCACAAAAACCACAACCAGAATTAGTAAGTTACTATTTTTTGGTAGGAAATTTATCACAGCCCTTCCTAGAGCCCAGTCATGTCTCACAAATGTGTTTAAGGTAAGAGAAGTCAGTGAACATGTGCAGAAATGCATCCAGTCAATGCAGTGTCCTTTCACCTCAGAAGTTCCTGATGAAACCCATTAGGAGTGACTCATGCAGGAATTAAGGGTTCAAACACAGGTCCAAAATACATGTGCCAATTCTACACTGGTGTAAAAAGTGCTGCCACACATATCAGAGCATCTTATTATTACAGTCATTTATGAGCACAGGGTTATAGTCCAAGTTTACTGAGGCAATATCAGAGCCAATGGTTCCACACACTTCCCACAAGCAGGTGGAATCACAGGTTCTGACTCTGATGTAGCAGGAAATGTCAGGAGCATCCTGCTGAAGTTCCTGCACACAAAATCACAGCATCTTCCCCAAAACTGCACTGAGCATCTTTAGGGGAAAGCTGCCAGCTGGTGGATGCTGAGGGAATGGCACAGCAGGGCAGGCTCAGTCACATCTCAGCTTTGTGAGCTTCTAACAAACCAGCCCAGAGACGCTCTCAATCTGCAGTTCTGTCCACACCAAGCTGTTCATTAATTCCAGGTGCTCAAAAACCTCCACGAGTGCATCACTGTGGGGGTTTTGATCTGTTTGTGCTGAAGGCCTGCACAAACACCCTGACCATGAGTTCCACAATCTAACAGCACCAAAAATCTGGCATTCTACCATGACATTAAAGAAGCATCCACAGCAAGCACTCTCTGACAGTGAAAGGATTACAACAGGAAGATGAAGCAAATTCTTGTCCTGTCTTTTCTGGTCTGAGCTCATACAAAACACCACCTTACTGAAGTTAAACAGCAACACAATTTCAATGCATTCTGAATTGGTGATGTGTCTCAGCAGCTGATCACAATGGCTCAGGAGCTAAATCTGTTCCAATAATGACTGTAAATTTAATGAGAAGGCACACAGGGTTAAAGATGCAAACTAAACCAACCTCCCTCGTTACTTACAGTGCACTGACTCTTTGTCTGAAGTCTCCAGGTGCCCCATGTAAGACTGGACCTCATGGACCTGCCTGTCAGGACATAAGAAGGAAATGAACAGAGAAATCAGCTAACAGACACAAAATCATTTCTCAGCACCTCACTTTTCAGCTTCTTTTACTGAAATGCACTTCTTAGAACAGCACAGGAATCAGCAACACAGTGTCAGAGCAGACAGCCCATCCCTGACCACCAACCCAGGTCCTCTGCAGGAAGCTGTGCTCTCACCTCCAAAGTAACTTTAATTAAAAACAGAAATCAAGGTGAAGGTTATGAAAAACACAGATCAGCTTTTCTACAAGAAACAGCTGTTCAGCTTGGTGTGGAGATGACAGTGGGAATGATTTTCACGGTCTCACAACATGTGAATTCACAGGCATCAACTGAAATTAAAAGCTTGTAATTATAAGAAAAAACTGCTGTGGCTGGACAAGCAGTGGCATAGGAAAACAAAACAAAAAATATTGATGGTTGTTAAATTCTTCTGGAACTAGATGGGCTTTAAGGTCCCTTCCAACCTGAACCATTCAATGACCACAAAATAAGGCACTACAGAAGTGGGAACAGAACAACATCAGTCCCCATATCCATAACAGCTGCTGTGACATTCCTGCATTTCCAGATCTCCAGCAGGATGACCTGCTCTTCCCTACAGGGTCACTCTCTAGCATTATTCAGTGACAGAGAAATGACAATTCAACATAGGATGCAATTCAAGTCTCTTACCACCCCACTTCCCTTAACAGAGCTCCACAAAGAGGCAAATTACCATGGAAATTTGGAATATTGGCTTAACTGTGCCCTTTGGCCCCTTTCCCGTGAGTTATTCCACATGGATTACCAACACAACCACGAGATTTTCTGCCTTATTTCGCAATTCCCACACCACTCCTCCCTCTCCAGACCGGCATTATCTGTGAAATGTGGGATTTATCCTCAAGCAGCCACACGCCTCGAGAGGTGGTTCAAACTGTGGCAGACGGACCCCTCAAACCTTGCTGCAAAAACCCTTATAAACAGGCGTGCTTTAAATATAAAAGGGTTTATATAAACCCTTATAAACGGGCGTGCTCTAAATAAACCGGCATCAATAAGCGGCAATCACCGCTCCCGGTGCCCCGGGCCGGCCGGGCCCTCAGGGCTGACGTGGCACACGCGGTTCGGGGTCTGCTCCCTCCGGGATGGGGTTTTATGGGGAAAAACTCTTCGAGGGATATGACATCTGTGGGGTGTCGGCCCTGGGCTCCCGCACACCCGGCCCCTCACACCCCCGGCCTCACACACTCGGCTCTGCCTCCGATCCTCCAGACACCCTCCAGGTTCGACGGGACAGCCCTCACACCCCTCAGTCCCTCACACCCCTCATTCCC
>VXBC01008939.1:159264-206697 GCA_013399945.1 Ploceus nigricollis | reverse complement strand
AAAGCAGCCTGACACAAAGAGGCCCCGGGAGCTGCATGCACCCACAGGATGGATGTCGGCTCCTGTCAATCCAGCCCGACTCCCCCAAGAGGGAAAACGGGATTGTCTGCAGCGGTGAGGGGGAGAGTCTTCTCAAGCATGTCATAGAGGAATTTTCCTAAAACCTTCCCCAGTAATCTGAACAAAACCTTCCCAAGGCTCTTGTGTTAATGGAGACCAGGAGAAAGTGTGGGGATGGGATGGAGGCATAAAAGATGGAATTCACCATTCAGTCCTGCCTGGTAGCTCCTGTGCTAATCACAGAATCATGGAATCCCAGGATGGTTTGGGTGGGAGGGAACCTTAAAGCCCATCCAGTGCCACCCCCTGCCACGAGCAGGGACACCTTCCACTGCCCCAGGTTGCTCCAAGCCCTGTCAAACCTGGCCTTGGACACTTCCAGGGATGGGGCAGCCACAGCTGCTCTGGGTAGCTACTGTGGGTCCGTATTAGCCAGCCTGGTGTTGCTCAGTGTAACCACAGCAGGGTGGTGCTTTCCAGGCCGTTTCCCAAGGCCCAGGTAAGTCAGGTGCTCTGTGAGAGGAGTCCCAGGAGTTTCTGATAGCCCAGGAAGCTCTGGACTGTAGTGACACTCAGGAATGCACAGCACAGTTGGAGACAGGGATCCCTTTGGAGTGAATCTCATTACCAAGCTTGCACACAGTACCCAACACACCCCACTGAAGAGAAAATCCCACTCTAGCACTGACTCTGCTGATGCTCTTACAAACTTTTTCCTCAGGAATTTCATTTTGCCATCTTCTCACAAAAGAAGTGTTACATTATCTTCTCACAAAATCATCACAAGATGGTTTTGGTACCTGTGGGTAGCATGAATCGTATTTCCTTGGGGCTGGAACACACCTGCCAAGGGATGGAGAGGCAGATTGTGTCTCATGAGCTTTTATATTCCCTAAGATTGAGTCTCCCATCAGAAGCTGAGGTTGGCAGTGGTTTGGCTCAGCCTCCTTGGCAGCGGGGCTGCACCAGGCACTGCTGCCACAGGTGGAGCTGCACGTGTCCCCTGGGGCGTGAGGTCACTCCTTGGTGTGGTGGCATTTCCCCACCTGCCGGGATCTGCAGGGACAGGGACGGTGCCACAGCGGGGGCTGGGATCTGCAGATCCTGGTCCTGCAGATCTTATCTCCAGTGATTAGCTGGCCCCGCTGGACTGCTCCTGCTATCCTGAGCCATCTGTCAATTTGCTGCTTCTATTTCAAATTCAGAGAAGGGCTTGTTTTCCCTACAGCTTATCTGCTTTTTCTGACCAGACTAAATGGTCTAATCGCAAAAAAATCTACCTCCAGCAGCCAGCCTTGCACCTCTTACCTCACATTTCAGACTCCTCCCAGGTCCAGTTGCATTTCCCACTCCAGTTACTGATTCCACTGGCAGCAGGGTTTTATCTGTCCCACTAAAAGGCAGGTGGGTTCAACACCAAATGAAATCTGCAAAATTACATCTACCACTCTTCCCTGTTTTAATGAAATAAATTTCCTTTATAGCTCCTTCAAGTTTTCCAACACTGTCCCACTTCATGATGGTGCAGCAGCTGGGGACGTGAGAGGTGGCACAAGAGCTCCAAGATTTATTGCTCTCTCCAAGTGTTTTGGATTATCCCATAAGCACTTTAGCCCCTGGTAAACCAATGTGTCCTGAGCCTACTCAGGAGTGCTCACCTCCCTGGTCACTCTGCCCACAGCTCCACTGACAGCAAAGTGAAGAGCACTGACATGCATCATGAAGAGATTGATTTTTTTAAACATAGTTCTTATAATTTTTTCTTATTATTTTTGGAAAGGTATCTGAAATTCAAGAACACTCTGTTGGCCACATCCACCACTGAATTGGCTGAACTGGCTGTAGCTTACTATCCTTGTTGATCTGAATTTTCCAATATAAAGTTTTAACCCCTGCTGGATGGTTTGATGAATTATAAAAAAAATATGTAATATTACAAAATGATATGCTATAATTGTACTACTGTAGAATATTATAAATGTGTGTTGGTAACAAGCACTCACAGCTTATCCCTACCTGTCCAGTCACAGATTTTTCTGCATCACTTCCCTGCAGCCTCCAAACCAAGAAAGTTCTTTGTTCACAGCAAGTGATGTAAAATCAGCCCATCTTCACTGATGGCAGAAGACTTTGGTGCATTTCCACCTGCCAATACCATTTTCCCAGTGTCCATAGCACGAGCTGGTTGGGAGAACCACTCTTGTTTCCCCCAGTCACTTTACTTTTCTGCTACAGCTATTTTAAAACACGGAATTTTTGAGTGTTTCAGATGCCACAGCCTTCACTTGCATGACTATGAGCTAAAATTAGAACTATCACATGTATTTTTTGGGAATTTTTATGCTCAAAATAAAAATATCCTTTGCATTGCAGGTTAATTGTGTCGGGTGAGGTGATGCCTCAAACCTGTGTGATAAATGCCGTTATCTAAGTTGTCAGGCTGAACACAAGGATGCTCACAAAGTCCCCACTTTGAATCCCCAACCTTCTGTCTGAAGGGAGACAGAGGAACAGCAGAAAGAGATGAGCCAGTCTTATGTAATTACCAAGCACATCACCCTCAGCAAGGAGAGCTGGGTCTGCCAAGACCACAATAATGATTGCACTGGCCCCGGGTGCTCGGGCTCAGCCCTGTGTGGATTTGCAATGTAAATCCCTGTCCCTGCTCCTGCCAGCACTGCCTCCCTGGGATCCACAGCAGCAGCAGCAGCAGCAGGGCCATTCCTGCACTCTGGCAGCTCTGCCTTCCCTGTGCCCCAGCTGACACTGCTCCTGCCCACACTGCAGGGCTGGGCACAGGCAGGCTTGGCAGGCAAAGCAAGCTCTGTCTGCCTGGGCTCTGACATGGGCAGGCAGGACGTGGCTGGGGGTGATTCAGGGTGGGGTCGCCCACTGCCCAGCGTGGAGTGGAGCTCACCTTGGGGTCCCCCTGGGGTCCCCCACTGCCCACAGACGAGGCCCAGGGAGGCTCATGGGCAGGAGCCCACCATGGCAGCACAGCTGGCTTGGCATCAGGAGGTCACATCTGCCTGCAGAGCCCTTCATGCCTCAAACTAGTCATGAGGGCAGCCAGGGACAGCACACCTTCCCTTCTCCATTCCCATCTTGGGAAGTGGGGATGCTCTTGTCACCACACAGCCCCAGGGTGGGAGGTTGCTGGAGTGGAGGGCTGGAGGTGGAGCTGGTCAGCAGTGTCCTCACCTGGGTGACACAGTCCCCTTCTCCCCACTGTCAGCCCTGGGAGTGCCTCAGCATGTAAGAGAGAGGGACAGAGCAAGCACCAGGGCAAGGGGAAGCCTTTGAGAGGGGAAGCTGGGACCATCAGTTCCATGAGCAACTGGAGACCAGTGGTGGGCTTGAGGCTGAAGGGTTTGTTGCAGGTCTCCAGCTCTTCTTCAGCTGCTGACAACTCCTGAATGTTCCCAGGGAAAGGCAGAATCACAGTCATAGAATCACTGAATTATTTGGGTTGGAAGGGACCTTTAAGTTCATCTACTTCCAATCCCTTGCCATGGGCAGGGACATGTTCCAGAAGAAAAAATCCAGATTGCTCCAAGCCCCATCCATCCTGGCCTTGAACAGATGCAGGGGGGCATCTACAACTTCTCTGGGCTTAGTTTTGGACAGCTGGTTAAGGCCTGCCTGTGCTGGGTGGAAAGAACTCAACAAAGGGAGGGAGATGGGATTTCACAAGCTGCCCAGAGCACAGGAACATCTCTGCAGTGTTCCCACTGCCCGTTCCTGCTGTGCTTCTGCTGCCAGTGTCCATGAGTGGTCCTGTACAGCCACACCTCCCCTCATCTCATCATTACACTGCCCACAGCCATCCAAGTGCTCTCCCACAGATAGCAAAGTTCTATCTGTTTCTTTGTTGGAGGTTTTGAGGCAGAAGGAGGAGATCCCAGTTGCCCAATAGTAGATTTGAGGAAAGACTTGAGCACAACTCTCCTGGCCCTGCTGCTCTGACCACTGGTCCCCACTGGTGTCTCCTCCTCTCATCACTGAGGTGCTGAGTGTCCCTGCAGCCCTGACTGGGATGTTTGCCCTGTTGCAGACTGGGGAGAGCAGCACTGCAGCTCCTCCCAGGGAGCTCAAGGAGCGGCAGTGCCTCGGGGCACTCGGTAAATGAATAAAAAAACAGTCAGAACTGATTAGGGAGCTCAGGTTTTGGCTCGGACTCTCTAGAGCCTCCAAGGCATTGCAGAGGCTCAGAACCTCATTACTTCTATAAAGTGGATTCAGTAATTAGCTCAGGTCAAAAGTTTACAGCTTGGAGGCTGCTGCTAGGGAATGGTTCCTCCTGGACATTAGGAGCCAAACTGCAGAAAGCAGGAATTGGCATCAAGGCAAAACACTTACTGAAGGGTTTTGGGATGGGATTGTCTTGCTGTATAGGCTGACTGGACAGTGATGTGCCCTCAGAAGGAGAGATACTACACTAGAGAGGCAGACAGGACATGGCCATGAATCCTTGTGAAGCTGGGAATTGCCTCCCTGAGTGTGTCCTGGGTTAGCAGAGCCAAAATCCTGCCATGGCCAGAACAAGGTTTTTCAAGCAGGCTGCAGAAAGCTGCTGCAGGCTCAGTCCTGCCCTGTTCCCTCCACACAGCCCAGCTGAAGAGACCTAGAGCAAGAACTCATCCCATGGGACAGGGCTGGCATCAGTGTAAGTAGCCAATCATTGCTTAAATGTTTCTATGTTCCTGATTTCAAATATTGCCCAAAGCAGCAATTCCACATCCTTGAGTCATCTGACATACAAAAGCCTTCCAGTGACTGACAATTTTTTATTTTCCAATTTCATATAATGTTCCCCTCTAATACGTTATGAGACAGGAAAGCCCAGCACCATTTGCTGTTCAATCATTTTGTTTCTGTTTTAAATGATTCACCTGACTCACAGACAATTCATTTCCCTTGTAATGATCAGACCTCTGGGTCTCATCCCAGTCTTAGTGGCTTCTGCACCTCTGCTACATCCCATGGGATGCCAAGTCCAAATTGCCAGCAACCAGAGCAGGGCTCTGGCATGGAACTGGGGGATTTTCCATCCCAGCCTTTCCCAGGACTGCCACATCCTGCCCACCTGGAGACCAGGACCCAGGGACTGCCACAGTGCCCAGCAGGACACCCTGCCTGCTCTCCCCTCTTCTGACTGTGCCAGAGAGAAAGTGGGACGGGGAGGAGGGAAGGGAAGGGCTGAAGGATTAAACAAGACAGACCAGAAAGCTTTGCATTTTTCCCCTAATACTCAGCTATTTAATGACTAGTTTGATGATAAGCATGAAATTAAATAGACAAAGAAAATTCTCTCATGTCTAAGAAGTCAGCAGATAATTAGGCTTTGATGGGGACATTCTGAGGCAGTTTCTACTTATTTTGTGAGGCTGATTTAATGCAGGGGCTGTCTCAGTTGTCCCTGCAGTCAAGCTCTGCTGATCTCTCCTGGCCAGAGCTCTGAGAGATGCTCATGCTGGCTGATGCCTCCTTACCCAGCAGGTGCTGATTCCCTGGAAGAGCCTACCTTAACAGGAAAAAGCTTTCTGCCCCTTTCAGTTTCCATTTCCCATGTGCATCCTATTTTAAACTCCATAGAGCTCACTTCACCCAGAGCAAGAGTAACAGAAAGCTGTCCAAGGAATTTGGAATTCAGATTTGTCTTCTCTCCTTGTGAGGGTAAAAGCAGCAGCTTTTTGTGTGAGGAGCAGTCTTTAAACCCAAACTTTAAACCCAAACTCAGCAACTTTAAACCCAAATTCATTCTTTCTGTACCTATTCACAGATGGAAGTCCTTCATTTAAAGTCCAAAAATTTTGAAATCCAGAAAATAATCAGCTCAAAGTTTCAGGCCCAAATCCACCAGCTCTGAGGGACTGAGGATCTAAAGAAGAAAACCTCTGCACATCAGATGGTGGGAATGCACAGCACCCTGGTTCCTCCAGAGGCAGCCAGAATCTGAGCACTCCTAAGTGTCAGGAAAAAAAAAAATCCCTTTTCTCCCATGTAAGCACTCCTAAGGATATATTATGCTTTATTTGCAGGAAAATGCAGGTTTGTTATGGCAACACTTCAAGCCAAAATCACAAATGCAAACTGTCTCCAAAGTAGGAGCCATGAAGTCAGAGGTGACCAGGGCTGCCAGCAAAGTGAGGCTCATCAGGCATCTGCCAGGAGCACCTCTCAGACCTTGAGGTAGGACAGAGGTGGTTAAAGGAGGGAGAACTGGACAACAGGGGAGAAAGGGAAGGAAGGGGAAATGTAAGAAATGTAAGAAAGGGAGTAGTGTGTCTTTACACATGGGATTTGAAAAACAAAGCAAAGATGAGAGCATGAGAGAGTGAACCAGGGCTGCTGCTTCTGCACTGTAAATATTGGGGTTGGGGAAAAGGAGGAGGAACCCAGCACTGACAGCCAAGGGTCATCTGAGGGTGTAGATGGAACAAGCTGTGATAAAATCACTGTCCTCAGAGCACCATCTCCCCAGGATCTGAGAAGTTTTATCATTCCAGTTAAAATGTTGGAACTGGATTCAACTCAGTGTTAAATTCTTAATTCTGACAGTCCATAACGTTTCTTTGTTTTTACAGGTTAGAAATTAGCATGTATTTTAATTAAACCGTGTTTCTATTTCAACTGAAATACAACAATAATCACAATAACATTAATAGCAACAAATTGTTGTTATTTTTGTTACTGTTATTATATCTCTCTTCAGGCCTAAAGTGAAGCCTCTGTTTTGTTGCCATATCCAATCCCATACAGTAAAAGGCTTTAATGGAACCATAAGCCTAATCTTAAACGTTTAACTCTGATACTGAGTCAGATCTTGAGCTTCTTGCTCAGTCTTGAGTGTGGCAAAGCTCTCCCTGAGCTCTCTGCAGCTTTGTCAGATCCTTTTGGATCTTTCTCATAAGCATTTTCCTTTTCTCTCCTTTTCACTGCTGGACGTAAAGCACCGTCCTGTGATGTGCTTAGCATCCACCAAGTTAAATTTAAATGACAAATCTGATAGACCCTACTGAAAAATCAAACTGACACTCCATGATTTCTGCTTTGATCACAATATATGACGGGAAAAATTCCAAATCTTTGAAAACTTGCCCCACAAAGGAAAGAAAACCCATTTAAAACCATTTCCTACTAAGCCCTGATCTCAAATACATTTTGCTGTTTATTTTTGGAGGGAGAAGACCAGCAAACTTGACAGTGCCCACAAGGAATGTCCAGCTGCCAGCAAGCAGCTCAGGGCTCTCGGGCTGCGGGAGGAGTGATGGGAGGCAGAGTTCCCCTCCTGGAATGCTGCTCCCCTGGCTTGGACAGCAGAGACCCCCAGGGAGGCAGAGAGCCCTGTGCATGGCCTGCAGCTATCCAGCGACTCAGAGCTCAAACATCCCATGGAAAGGTTAGCTTTTAATGGATGGTAAATGTTTGGGGAGACCTTTGACCAGCGCTAATACTGCAGCTGACCGGGCAGGAGTGGGGAGGGAATGACCTGCATTAGGCTGGGCTGCTCACTTTAGTGAACAATAACTGTCAAACCTCCTGCTCAACCCCCCCTCCTGGGCCCTCCTGCCCTCAGGTGCTCCCTGGACAGGTATTGACAGGGTGAGAGCTGGCTTTGGGTCACCCTTGTTCTGTACAGCCATCAAACCAGCTCAGAGCTGAGTTGGAGAAGGTGCAGGAATACTTTCAGATGCCTCCAAAATTTCCTTTTAACTGATTTTCCAGACATCCAAATTTGTTTCAGCCCTGGACATCATCTGCTCTGGCAAATATAAGAAAGCAGTGAGTGTGGAGGACTTGGTTCCTGACTGGGTCTTTCTAAGGAAGGCATCAATGGAGACATTTTGCTTCCTGTGTGCTTAGCATACACCACTGGGCTCAAATTCCTCTGAGAATCTCACACTTTAGGGTGTTCAGCATCCCCTGAAAATATTCACAGTATTTTCTGCAGATATTCCCACAAGCATTTTTTTGTCAAACTGGGAACTTCTGGAGCCCCTAGGTAAGACACCACTCACAGTAGCCCTCTTATGGTGCTCTCTTCACTACTTTTACATGTCAGACATTTCAATTTTTTCCTCTTTAAAAATTTAAACTCTTTCGAGACTTTCAGCTTGGCAAAAATAATTCTGATCATCTGGGGCAAAGCTGTTGATGCAAAATGAGTGTCCTTGTCCCCACTGCTGAGCAGGGCAAGGAGGGCTCCAGTTGTGATCCTGTGGCTCTGAGGACTGACAGGACAGCAGCTTCCATGGCTTTCTGCCCAGTGTCTTTCACGAGGAATTTCAGGGGAAAATATTTCACAGAAAGGGAGCTGTGAATGGCTCATTAGGAATGAGGGGGAAAGAAGGCACCGTATTACATGATGATGTATCATGGAGGAAATGTGATTAAAATGAATGTGAAATAGCAGAAACAAGGCTTCAGGCCTTGGGCCAGTTCCTCAAGAGCCCCTTGAAGCAAATCCTGGATTTGTCCTCTCTCTGTGGTTACAGATCATTGTGTGGATTCATGATCCTATTGCCAGTTTTCCATGATCCTATTACCTTGGGAATAGGAGAGAGACTCTGTGAGTCTTCTGAAGTGCCACTATGGGAGGAAAAATAAGAGGTTGGACTAGGGTCAGGGAATTCACCCAAAACTCCCAGCAACTGCCCAAGCTGTTGTTGAGAGTCTCTGGTTTGAGAACAAGGAAGGAAAACCATCATGAGTGATTTACAGAGACACCCTGATGAATGCTACCATAACCTGACATTTGCATGGAGTGAACAGAAACAATAAACTTGTGATTTTCCTACATTTCTTATTGTCAGGTGGTATTTTCCCTTGCAGGCCCCTGGATCAACCCTGCAGGTTCTGCCAACTGAATCCTTGTGACTTTTAAAATCCCAGTCACAGAAATAATCTCTGTTCTCATGGGAATTGAAGTATTTACTGTCATGGCAGTGCTAGAACCAAAGCTATGCCCAGAAGTTCACTGGAGGGGAGAAAGGAGCCTGAAGGGTCTCTCTGCAAGAGTCACTGCAGTGAATGCACAGAGCTTTGTGTTGTCTGGCTTTGTTGTCTGAGCCCAAGCCAGATCTGACAGTAGGAGGCACATAAGATAGTGGGAAGAGAGAAGGTGATGGTCCCATGGAATATCCCATATCAGGCTGTATCACAGTCTGAGGCCAATCTGAGATGGATTCAAAGAGCTCTGAAATGCTTCACTTTTCCAGAAGGGACAGAGGTTCACCTTCCCATGGACTCATCATCACAGGTAGCTTCTTCCTCACTCCAGAGGTTCTCCACACAGACTGTGCATCCACTCTGGGACAGTGCATCCCAGCCACAGGTGTCACAGATCTTTAGCAAGAGAATGAAAGTGGTCACCAGAATCTTTATAGCTTGGGAAATGAATCTTTCCTCCAGGCAGTCAACAGGTCCCTCATCATAACCTTCTTTGCTCCATTTCCAGCTGGGGTGGTAGCAGGTCCTCTTTGGATGTCCCTGAAATGAGTAAACCTTGGTCAGGTATGAGAAAGTCTGGACCTGGCCTGGACCTTGGACCTGTGCTTGCAGGGTGAGTCCTGGGATGGATCCCTGGTGGGACACAGATGTCTCCACACTGCCCTGACACCTCTGCTGCTCAAGGACCCCCAGGGGCTGGATGCCATGGCCCTGGTCCAAACTAACTATGGCATGGTGAAGAGATGACCAGCATAAGAGTCCCAGGAATCCCGTGGGCATTGCTTTTGGGCATTGCTGCTGGACACTTCACAGCAGGTTTGGGGTTTTTTTCAGAGAAGAGAAGGATCCAAGGACACCTTAGAGCTCCTTCCAGTGCCTAAAGGGGCTCCAAGAGAGCTGGAGAGGGACATTGGACAGGGACAGGATAAAGGGAAATGATTTCCCACTGCCAGAGGGCAGGGATGGATGGGATATTGGGCAGGAATTCTTCCCTGTGAGGGTGGGCAGGCCCTGGCACAGGGTGCCCAGAGCAGCTGTGGCTGCCTCTGGATCCCTGGGAGCATCCAAGGCCAGGCTGGGCAGGGCTTGGAGCAGCCGGGGACAGAGGAAGGTGTCCCTGCTATGGCAGGGGGTTGGAGTGAGATGGGATTTACGGTCCCTTCCCACCCAAACCATCCTGGGATGTGATATGTGTGCACAGCCATGCCTGCATTTGTGCACAGGCATCAATGTGCACCTTTTTGCAAAGAAAAGAGGAGCTTCTCTGGGTAAAGGATGACAAGAAAAGCTCTCAGCAGAGCTCTCAGCGCTCTCAGTCTGGAATTGCTCACTGTGGTGGGAGGCAGGGGGATGTGGCACAGCCCTGACCAAAGCCTGGACAGGAACAGAAACCCAGTCTCCCAGCCTGGCACAGGCCCTGGGAGAAGCAAAGCACACAAAGATCTGGACAGTGCATGCAGAATGATGAAACAGGGCAACACATCTGTCTGGGAACAACTAAAGAGGCTTTTGCATCATCATTCCCAACAGTGTCAGTGGCAGTCTGGGAAAATCTGGGCAGGAAAAGCAGAAAAAGCAGAAAACTCAGCTGAACCTGGAGCAGACTGGCTGAGATGCAACCCTGCTGCCAAAGGCTGGTGGTGATGGAGGATGCCAGCGTGGAAATGAGCTGGCAGTCATTCACTGCAAACAAGACAAGCTGCCTGCTGGAGTCTGTGTGGAGGAGAACAGCTGAAGGCAGGAGGAAGTTCTTGTCAGTGCCCCTGGAACACTGTGTTCAGTTGTCAGCTGCCAGTTCAGAAGCAATGGGGAGAAACTGCAGAGGGACCAGGCCAGGCAACCAAGATGGTCAAAGCCTGGGGGACATGATCTGCCAGGAGAGGCAAAGGGAGAGGCTGGGGTGGCAGAGAGGTGGAGGGAAGGCATCACCTCTTCTGCTGGGCAAAAGGACACTGAGGATGTCTGTGACCTTTTGAAGTGCCAATACACAAGGATGACAGAGCCAAACTCTTGCCACTGATGCCAGACAGTACAGGAAGGGTCAACAAACACAAACTGGAGCTTGGGAGGTTCAGGTTAGAAATTAGGAAACATTCACTGTCCAGGAGGGTGGTGCAGCCTTGGGCTCATTGCCAAGGGTCTTTATCCCCCAGTATTTACAGGGTTCAGGGGTACAAAGCCCTGGTTATCCTGGTCTGGTCCTGGGCTCATCCTGCTCCAGGGAAGGCTGGGCTGGAGGATTTACGGTCCCTTTTTCCACCTGTTTCCAGTGTTTCCAGCACTGTTTTTGTTCCTATGGCTCAGTTTCTTTGAGAGTTGCTTTCCCATGCATGTGCACTCTTCCCCAGGTTGCCAGTCTCTCATGGAGGGGAAGGAGGTTTTTTTAACACTCCTGCAAGGCTTCCCACACACTGTCCATGCAAGATCTCCACCCTGTCACAAATTCCATCCAAGATCCTTGTTGCACAGACAGTAATGAGTGGCCACCACTATCCTTGTCCTTTCTAAAGGCTTTCCCCATGGGTTTCACCTTGGTCCTACACTTCTCCAGTGTGGCTCCACAGCAGCACCCACACATGACACTGCCTGGATGTCACCAGGGAGCAGAATCCTGTCTGCAGGAGGTGGAAGAGGGATGTTTTGCTCACTCACTGTGGCTGGGAGTGGGAATCTGGCGTGGGGAGGACACGGTGTGGGAAAGTCAGTGTTGGTGACAGTGGGAGCACCGA
Organism: Ploceus nigricollis; assembly: GCA_013399945.1. NCBI lineage: Eukaryota > Metazoa > Chordata > Aves > Passeriformes > Ploceidae > Ploceus > Ploceus nigricollis. Next base: position 194,956 of record VXBC01008939.1, on the reverse strand, counting down.
GCCAGGCAAGGCCCACGTGAGGGTCCATGACAAGGACAAGGAAGGTCCATGACAAGATATTGAATATGCAAGTGGAAAGAAACACAGAAGGTTGTGATCTACATCTGGGGGAGGTGATGATGTGTGGAGGCAGCGACTTGAAGGTTCCATGGGTGGGAGGAGAGCACCAAAGGCTGATGGAAAGGCCTCCAGACAGGCTGAGCAAGGTCCAACAAAACTCTGCTTCTCTTTGCATGCTGATGGCACATCTGACATGAAACAGGCTGGCACAAAGTTAACCAATCAGCCCTATTTGAGCAAACCTGAGCTGGCACAAGAAGTTTATTCCAGCTCAGCTCCCTGAGTCAGGAGTCTGGATCACTGAGAGCCCTCGAGTCAGATTTAGCTATCACTGAACTGCAGTTGTAAATCACAACCTCCCATGTATGCCTTCCTTTCAGAAAAAACAAGCATCAAAGGATTCTCTTAGGAGCTTCCCCTCCTACTCCTTCTATCTCATTTTTCAATTTGAGGGAAATCATTGTATGGTAATTTCACCTCCCTCCTCTCAGTTCCTTCCATTAGGCTGATGCCTTTGGACACTGCTCCAGTGTCAGTGAATATGCAAATGCCACTTTGTTTGTCTTGCCTTGGGACAATGAAGGCTTTGAAATGTAGATGTGGGAGCTTCAATTTGTCTTGCTTAGAACCTACTTTCTCTTTAACTCTTATGTTTTTATACAGTTCAATTGAAGGACTCTTTCACTCTCACCCCCAACTAAGCCATTCACCCTCATTTAGACATAGTGGAATATATTTCATCTGGTCACTGGTTTTGTTTGCTGAACTGCATCACAAATTAGATGTTTTTAAAAGCTGTTTCATTCAGTCCTGGGCAGCATGACAGCTGTCTGTTTTTTCCCAGAATTACACGAAGTGTGTACATTACAGCTAAATATAGCCGAGAGATGCACAGGGTGTGCAGAGCCATCCTGGTTTAGACATGAGGACACAGGATTGTCAAATCTCAATCAAGCCCAAGATCCTTTTATCCCAGTGCTGTGTCCCAGGCTCTGCCCAGGTGAAATCCCTAAGGAAGGTGACAGGAGCAAGTTGGTTAGAGAATGAAGCCAGTCAAAGAAGTGCCAAGGCACTTATGTAGCAAGAGGTACTTGTGTTGTGCTTTAACCCCAGACAGCAAATAAACACCCCAGAGCCTCTCACCCACCCCCCACACACCCCCAGTGGGGAGGAGAATAGAAAAAAGTTAAAAATTCATGGGTTGAGATAAGAACAGATTAATAATTGAAACAAAATAAATGGAATCAATAATAATGATGATAATAATAGTAATGAAAAGGGGACAAAGGAATAAAACCCAACAAAAACCAGTGATGCACAACACAATTACTTATCACCCACTACCCACAGCAATCATCAGCTCCTGGGCAGCTCCCTCAGTTTATATCCTGGAAATGACATTCAGTGGTGTGGAATATCCCTTTGGCCAGTTCAGGTCACCTGTCCCAGCTCTGCTCCTTCCCAGTTTCTTGAGCACCTGCTTGCTGGCAGAGCCTGGGAAAGAGAAAGACTTTGATTGCAGGCAATCACTGCTGAGGAACAGCTAAAACATTGGTGTGTAATCAACATTACTAAATCCCAAACACAGCACTAAGAGGAGAATCAAACCCATCCCAGCTGAAACCAGGAGGAGCTGTGAGTTTGGTGCCTCCACCTCCACTCTGCCCTTCTCCACAGCCACCCTGACCACCACCAGTGACTAACTCAGTCCTCAACATCAATTTTCACCCAGCCTGCCCATGTCTGATTGCTGTGATCTATTTTTACTCTTCAATGACAAGGTTTCTCTTACTCCAGAAATGTGTTCCTCCTTAAGCCCCTCAACTGGAAGTTCTGGAGGCTGGAAGATCAACCTGTGGAAGTCTCCTACCTGCTTGCCCTGCTCACATCCTCATCCCTGAGATCTGTAGGTGTCCTTTGAGTCCAAGGCAACTGTCAGGTTCTTCTCTGCTTGGTTAACTCACAAAACTTATTCTGACAAGCACATGTACAGGTTGTTTTTAGTCCTTGGGAGAAAAAAATTGTCTGTATCTCATCATCTCATGCAGAATCATTGTCTTAGGTTAATTGGGTTAATTAAAGAATTCCACTGATTGAATTCTTAACTGAGTTCTAGCTGATTTTTTTTGTAACTGCATTCCTCTATGTGGCAAACCAGGTTTTATTTCAAGTGCAAATTTTACCTGTGGGTTCAAATGTTCTAAAGCAAGCTTTTTTGCTTCTGCTTATGTGATGTAGTGTTTGAGGAGGCCGGGGCAACTCAGATATGGTCCAACAAGGACTGCAAAAAATACATAGATTGAGATCCACAGCGTTTATTATGGTTTGACTGCCAGAAATGAAGTTCACTCCCAAAATCTCCAATAGGCTGCTCTCCACCATGCTGATCCATCATAAAATCTTGGTTAAAAAAGACCCTCTTACCTTTGATTCCTCCATGAAGATATACCTAAATGGAATTGTTCAGAGCTCCCATGGAAAGCTTTGGCCCACACAACTGACTCCCCCACCCAGACCTCTGAGTGGTCAAGCCTTGGAGGAATTTTTTTGATTGAACATGAAAAAAAATACAAATGACAGTTGGTGGTTGAGCAGGACGAGCCCAGAGTCAAAAGTGGCCCCTGTGGAAGAGCTGGGTGCAGATGTGATGGAGGAATCTCTCCACAGGTGTGGCCCTTCCACATCTCCATTCTGAGCCCTCTCAGTGGGTCCCAGCAGAGCCAGAGGAGCTTCTGAGGGCTCAGGGTTGTGCTGAACACAACTCTGCCCTTTCTGCAGCTCCTTCTCCTCACTGGTTAATGGACACCCACTGCAGGGGCATTTCTGCTGCTAACTCACAGTGACCTGCTGGGAAATGCCAAGACAATTTGTGGTTTCACTCTTGGCTTTCAACCCCCTTCCCGATTCCTGTCCCGACGTGGCTCACGCTTTCAGTGCTGGCCCCATGGCCTGTGACCCCAGAGAGACAGAATTCAGCCTCACTTCTTTGCCCTACCATTGCCTGTTGCCTGATCCATCACCCCACAATGTCCTGCTTTGTGGGCAACTCCTCGAAAATGCTGGATTTGGGATTGTGATTGTGAAAAGCCCAAATCACACAATGCACAGTTCAGTCACCACTGCTTGAGACCCTCACAAATCTCACCAGAAGTTTACAAAAAGACCCACGAGCAGATTTCCAGCACAAGTCAGGACGGGGGGAAACAAAGACTACAACAGGAAGCAGAAAACAAAATCTGACAAGTAAAAACGGCTTTAAATTAACATACAATAGCAGATTCTTTTCAAAGATAATTTAGGGAAAGTTTTCATGATTTAATTTCTTGATACATTTGTTCGCTGTTGCTCCAAGTTCTCCAGGATTTAAGGATGCTTGGAACACATTCCTTAAAAGAAAAGGAAATGCTCTGTATCTCACAGTGAAATTACAAAACCTCTTAAATATACTTTCAAGAATAGAAACAGCCTTGTTAAAGGAATGAACTGCCAGTGCACTGAAGGGTGAAATGCAATAGGAAACTGACTTGATAAAAGGATAATTCCAGTAAATGAATAACACTTCCCTTGTATCACACGAAATACATAATGCTCAGTTGATAAAAATAGCAACGGCAGCTCATGTTCTGAGCAGCTTTTCTGGCAAACTCGGGTGGGAGCCTGCTGAGAGGAAGCTTTACAATCAGCCCAGATGAGGAGTAAGAAGTGTCATGATCCAAAGCATTCCTAGATGATCAGCAGAGCTAAAAATTGTTTCAATTAATGTCATTCTTGCTGTTGAAAACATTCATTCATTAATGTCATTCTTGCCCTGTAGCAAGGGGAGGGTGCAGGTGAGTGTCCAGGGCCTGACACTGTGGATGGGATCCAGCTCCTGTCTGGGGCTGGGAAGTCAAGGATCAGGCAGTGACCCTGGGCTCTGCTCATGCTCAGAGAAGGGAAAAGGCTCAGGGCAACTCACATGGCCCTTCTTAGAGAGTGTTTGTCCTTTGTGGGCCTGATTCTTCCACCGGCCAGAAAGGGAGCCCAGAGCTCAGCTGGGGCCACTGAATGAGCTGAGGAAGCTTTGCCAAAGAGCCCTGACCATGTCATAGAGCCACAGAGCCACAGAATGTCCTCAGCTGGACAGAACCCACAGGATCAGCCAGTGCAGCTCCTGCCCTGCACAGACACCCCCAAAATCCCACCCTGGCCATCCCTGGCAGCGCTGTCCAAACACTCCTGCAGCTCTGGCACCCTCAGCACCAGGACCATTCCCTGGGGAGCCTGGGCAGTGCCAGCACCTCTGGGGGAAGAACTTTTCCCTGAGATCCAACCTAAACCTTCCCTGGCCCAGCTTCATGTCAGGACCCCTTAGGAAGGATCCCTGACTAAATGGCAAGTCTTGAAATGGATTATCCTTGAAGTTCTCACCAGAAGGAATGGGGAGTGCCACCTTCACTTCGTGGCTGTACCTCTGATCTAGCTCTGTACTCCAGATGAATCTTGTCCTCTGCTCTTCCCTTTCTGCTTGCCCAAAAATGGCTCTGAACTTGGGGCTCAGTAGAAAGCTGTGGATCTGGGCAAGTGAAGGGCAGGATGTGCAGCACATCAGTCAGCCAGCACTGCTTCCTCAGCCCACACAGCTCCAGACAGGGTCCAGAGTGCCAGACACACCATTTCCCTGCCACCCTCCAGTCAGGCTCTGAAGGCTCAGACAGTGGTGACAATCTGTGGGCACCCAAAGCCAGCTGTGAACGTGGCCCCATGGTCACAGGAGTCAGAACAGACACATTAACACTGGACATTAACACTCTGCTAGCCCTGCAGAGGAGGAAGGTTTGGGAGCTGCCTGAATCACCATCAAGACTGACTCCAGTGTATTCAGAGCCATGGGATCAGCCCATCCCACTAAGCACACCCCAAATGGAAAGGGTTTTCCTAATTATGTGAAAATATTTGCAGTCCAGTGAGGACCAATTTTAGAAGCTGGAGACATTAGGAATGAGCATGGCAAGCAAGGGTAACATTTAATCCTCCCACCTTGGAAGAGGTGTCCAGGTCCTACAGTAAATCTCCATGGCCTGGTGCTGGCAGGTGACAGGCACTCATGGGACAGCAGCTCTGCCACACTGTGTGAGCACTTGGGCTGAAGTGAGGAAGATGAAGGCTCTGTCCCGCCAGGCCCTCTGAAGAAATGGGCTTCTCCAACCTCCACAAAACTCTTCTTCGAGCTGCTCCGTTGGTGGCAGAAGCAGCTGGAGCCCTTGTGAGGTCAGATAGTGGAATTTTAGCTAGAGGCATTTTTTGTCTCAACAGAGATGCCGCCAGTTTGTTCGGCTGAAAGATCTAAAGTCGAGGCCGCTGCAGCAGAAATCCACTTGCTTGGGCCAACCACTGCCCACCCACCCTGGAATGACTCCAACACACTCCCTGGACCCCCCAGCTCTTGTTTAATCTTTAATGCACCTCCAGTCGCCCTGGGCTGGACAGCACAGCGAGATAGCAGTGATGATTAGCTGCTGACCCCTGGGCTGTGCTGGGCACTGGGAAATGCCGCTGACCCTCCGTCGATCCCGCCGTGTCCTCCGGGCAGGAGGAATCATTAGTGCTGCCGATGGAGGGGCCTGCAGTGCCTCTCATCTGCTGGGTGCAGGCACAGCAGACCTGTCCTACCTGTTCCTGCTGCCCTGGCTCTCAGTTGGGCTGTTCTGAGGTGTCTGGTGGGGTAAGGGATGGGGGAGGGATGTAGCAGTGTGCCCTGTACACAGCCCTGCATCCTGCTCTCCCTGTGCCACCCATCCCATGCCAAAGGGAACCAGCACAGCTGTCCTGCCACTGCAGCCCCTGGCAGACACAACAGCTCAGAGATCCCTGCAGACAACTGCACTGCCCAACCCCTGCTACCCGCGCTCAGCTTTGGTGCTGGGATGGAAAAACACACAGGGAGGGAAAAGGATCAGGAGAGCCATGGCCCCACCAAAGAGGAACTTCTCCATAACTGGAGAAACCCAAGATCTAGGGCTAAAGCATCATTATATATGACAAAAAGTGGGGTTGACAATGACAGTGAGGGAACTCAGATCAAACAAGACAACAGAAAATAGCAAAAGTAACAGATGTTATGGCCAACACGTGAAAAAAGGGAACTTCTCTTTTACTAGTGAACAAAAGGAACATTTGGGACAACAATGGAAGGGGTTGAGAACCCAACTGTAGAAGAATAAAGTAGAAAGAAAATGAAGAGATGAGGGAGCTTAAAGATAACTGGATAATTCCAATGCATCATGTCCCATGGGCTGGACGCCAACAGGGCAAAGGCTTCCCCTTTTTTAAAATTCATCCTTAGATAATTGAAAAGAATACTTTTATAATAATAAACAATTATTGTTTATAATGTTAAATAATTTCTATTTTAAAATTGCATCCTAAATAAGTTAAAGACAAATTTCCCTAAGGAAAATGATTTCTCTAAGAGCAAGCAACGAGTTAAGCATTACTGAGAATGTGTTTTGTGCAGGTTCTATCCAGGGTCCATCTGGGGGTACTGCTCTGGGTGGGGATCACGCCTCAGTTGTGATATAAGAATAGACTAATATGGCAGGAAGAAATTCCCCAGCTGAAAACATCATTCCAAACACCAGTGCAGGAGCCTGGAGGAACAAGGGCTTTGTTGTGAGAGATTTACTGAAGTCGTGCAGCACCAAGATCAGTGACACCCGAAGCAGTTAATTGGCTGCTGAAACAGAAATAATTACCTGGAAATGGTCCTGCCCACAGCAGCCTCGGGCAGACAGGCCTGGCATGGGCAGGGGGACGTTTCCAGCAGGTGTCAGACCCAGGAGAGGACACGTCCTACGGGGTGAGTGCCCATCCCAGGGCAACAACTGAGCCCCTGAGGACATGCAGGGCACAGCCTCTGATTTACTCAAAACTCCTGGGGTTCTCCACGCTCAGTCCTGGTCAGATCTATGTCACACCTGCTCCTCTGTTCCTCCTCCATGTGAAAAGGGTGGTTGGTGATGGCTGGGCCCTTTTTTGTCATCCAGCAATACCCACAGCAATTACCAAGGGTCAGCCATGCTGCATTGAAAATGTTTATTAGCAGCATGTTCATAAAACTTTCTTCAGGGTTATAGCCCTCCCCTTGTACCACAGAACACAAGAAATTACCCTCCTCAATCCCACCATATGGATGCCAAACTTAATAACCACAAGCCACCACCAGACTGAAGGGATCTGATGATAATAAACCTTCTACATTTGCGTGGTTCCTCTCCTCTTTCTCTTCCCCTACTCTTCCCACCCTCTGAGCATCTCCCTTCTGCATTTCATGGCTGCAGCACGATCTGCTCAGTAGCTGGGTGTACTCATAAAGCTTTTCTTCTCCTCTGATGCTTTCCAGAGACAGACTCCAAATTGGCAGCAGAACAGGCTTTTAGGAGTTTGTAAACGTGCATCATCCCATCCTCTACTCCTCAATTACAGCTCTCTGCTATTACACAGTGTCAGGGACATGGAGACCCCCAGGAAATCACTACTGCTTGTCTGGGCAATGCCTCCCACCTCGGGGCTATTTACACATTATATAAAGATACAGCTGACGTGGAATTTTCAAGAAGAGATGCCACCAAAACTGCTCAGCTCCAGGGTGAGGGTTCTGTTACCTCTCTTACCTGGTCACTGTGAGGGAAGCAAGTGGATTTATAGATCTTGTTCTCACTTGAGTGACTGAAGCAGGGTAGAAAAACACAGGTTACCTCTGATAAGGAATCACAAGGGAGTGATTGTGAAGCTTCATTATGAATCTTCATGCAACATCCCTCATGTTCTGGCATTATGAGAATTTGAAAGAGTTGATCATTAGGATCCTCAAACAAAGAATTTCTTTCTGAACCTGTAAGTGATGGGAGCCAAGGGATCTTCTTCCTCCATGTTAGAAGACAAGAGGTCAAATTAATTTGGAATTAGTTTGGAATTCAGGATTTTTAGAAAAACAGTTGCTTTATCTGACACTTTGATTAGTCTATCACAACTGTCCTTCTACAAACCAGTTTTAGCCCACTCCCACTTCTTCACTGACATATTCCACCACAATCTTTGCTTAAATACCAAATCAAATATCCAAACCTGCAGCCACTCACACTGTGTTTTTTCTCTCTGTTTTTATCCCAAGGTAGTGATCCTTTCAAGGCATGTGGGACACTTTGGTGTGATAAAACCACCCAGAGCCTGCCTGCTGTAGGACAACCAGCACAGCTCCATAATTCCCTCCAGGATGTGGATAATGCAGACACTGGAGTGAGGAGGAGCAAGGGCAGGGACTCAGCCACAGCTGAGAGAAGATCAAAGAGCTGATACCTTGATGTCCACATTGCCCACAGCCTCAGGCTGTTCCCCAACACAGGAATTCTCCTTTTCTCCCCACCTGCTTGTCCAGGTGATGCAGCTTGTCCATTACTTTATCCTCCTTTATCAGTTCACACAAGAATCTCCCAACTTTCTCTTCCATCTCTTCCATCTCTTGCTTGGTTTGACATTTGTCTGAGTCACCCCGGGCTTTAGCTCAAAAGGATTCCCTGCACTTTGGTTTATCTACTGGGAGGAAATTGTTTTCAATAAATGCACTCAGAGGGTAGAACATCAAAAACCATTCTCACATCATCAAGTCTGATATTAGCTGTGGACCTTGATTTTATTTTGGCACAGTTCACCCTTCTTCCCAGAAATGGGAATTCTATTCATGGCTGCCTCCATTTCTCTCTGGGTACGTCCTGCTTTGGCAGGAGAGCTTCAATCCATCCCAGCATTGCCAAGGACAATGATGGATACTTTTATGCCCCACTGTTGTTTTTATCAGCCTCAAATCCACATTTCATATTTCATCCTCGGTAGGTGTAACACTCCTAAATTTTTTTGAAACTTAATTACCAACTTGTCAAATTCCCAGTTAGAAATTAATCTCCAATGCATAGAGATTGCAACAGAATTAATGCAGAGATATCAGCTTAAATCAGGAGTGGATTTGCCCTGTAAAATACAGGTGTTCAGTCTATTCCAATATCAAAATCTGAGGCTGAGAAGTGGAAAAATTGTTGTCTCAGTTAGCAAAGCAACCCCAAATGGAGTTACAGCAAATATCCCTCATTTACAGGGAACACAGATCCAGATGGAAAGACAATACTTCACATGAAAATATGTCTGACACAGTGGGAAATAATATTTCAAATAATCAGGAAATGAGGTTTTAAAAAAGTAACACATGAGAAGAAATGAGGTTTTTAAAAAGTGCCACATCTATGTTGTCTCCCACAGGAAAGCCAGAAGGTACAAATCCCATGAGATAAATGTGGCATGGGTGCTTCTCCAGAAATGTGATTTACAATTGCTTCTGCTCCGAGTTGAGACAAGTCTGGGGTCTTATATAGTTCAGAAATTGGTTTCTGAGCTGCAGGAGTTGTAGTGGCAGCTGATATTGCAAAGTCAGGGCAGAAGCAAGTGTGTTCCTCCAGCAGAAGTCACTCAGGATTTCTGTGCCCGTGTCCAGTCACTCCATCACTGGACATTTCTTCCTGTCACAAAGACAGTGAGAGGCAGGGGACTTGCATTTCCACAAAGCAACTTTAGCAGGACATTCAGTTCTGGTTTAGGTGTTGGGTGGGGGTTCTTTTCTCTAACTGGAATGACAGAAATTGCCTAGATAACTGTAGAAACTCTTTCACTGTTATCTCTGCTCAAGCCACAGGCTTGTCTTATCTCTCCCACAACACCACACTATGAGCTCCCTGTTCCCCCTGTACTGTTCACTCCCTCCCTGTATTTTTGCTTTTCAATATGTCCTGAGGAATCCAATAAAGGATCCTGCAGGAATTTGCAGCAACACATTCCTTTTCCATCATCATCTGCACTTTGAGAAAAGCTCTTCTCTTATATATCTCTTCTGACAGAATATGAAACCACAAGTATTTTAAGCTGAGACAAAGAAGTCAGAGGGCTGTAATCCAACCTGACAGCAAGGTTATTAATTGGGGAAGAAGAGGTTGAGCAGAGCAGATTGCTCAGAGATCTGAGAAATGGCATCTTGCTGGGAGGGGGCTCACAGGTAGCTCTGGGCACTGTGGATGGGCTGCAGAGCCTCTCACCCAGAGGACACACAGCAGTCCCCAAAGGCAGTGGTGGGAACAGAGATAGGAGACCACACAGGGCTGAAGTGCACCCAGTCCCAGCATCTGCTTTCCTTCAGAGCCTGCTCTGAGCACTTTGATCAGGGGGAAAAGGGGGGCAGGCACTCTGTTCAGAATGTCTTAGTGGGATTTTTACCAGCACAGGGCCCTTTTCCTCCCAGTGCTCTCCTGGGTGCAGGTTCAGGGTCTGGGTGCAGGTTGTGCCATCATCATGGGTCAGGATTGTGTGGGAGGTGGCTGAGCTGTGCTGGACCCCCAGCTGGAAGGGGATGAACACTGCAGCCCTGCAGCTGGACAGGGACTCACCCTCCACATCCACATGCCCGAGCACTTGGATAAAACCCACTCCTAAATACTTGTAACAGGTGATGGAGGAATAAGGGAGTTGCATTCAAGACTGGGGACCTGGTGAAGAAGATATTGAAGGGTCTGCAGGGTGCTGGCATGACTTGGATGGTCCTCAACCATGATATTTAAATAATTTGGTTGTGATGTAATCCTCCTTTAAAACTAGCTTCTGGTTTTTAATTACACATTTAATTACACAAAATTATTTGGGTCTTCTGCAACTTTTGCTGATAATAATTCACATCAGTCTCATCACCCATAGGAACAAACCCTGCCATGAATGTTAGAAAAATTAGAGAAATTAGAGAAAAATTAGAGAAAAAATTAAAGAAAATTAAAAAATTAGAGAAAAATTCCCTTGCAGTTCCTTTATCAGTCTCACTTATATTGATTCATAATGGGCAATCTTTATTTTGGATTTTTAAAACAGAATATATGCTGTCACTTCGTCAAATGAATGGCAGAAAGTATCCTTCATACCTAGAAAAAAGCAGCATATCCTTCTGAATTGATCAAAGAGGGAGATAAATGGCAGACCTGGAAGAAAGAGACTTCCAAGATCTGTTTATTCTAACAGGGAGTGGACGATGTGAGGCAGCAGCTTGCAGCTGAGGCTACACAGATTTATATTCTATCTCCTGTCAGCTTTTCAATCATCTCCTGGGCATCAGTGAAACCAGCCCATGATTCCACAGGACCTTTTCCCCTCCTCCCCACTTCTCCAGTAACCCAAGGTTTGTTAAACACCGTTGCTAATGACCCCAAGCTTCCCAGACATCTCCTTTTAACTTCACAGCAGCAAATCACTTGGCCCAGTCAGTAGAAAAATGCAGGAGACCTCGTGTGGAACCCAAAGGGACAGGAAGGAGCTGGGTGCTGCAGATAAAGGCACCTTCACATCACTGGTCTGCAGCTCTGGCCTCAGAGAAGGCTGTCAGGTTATTCTATTTCCATTTATTAGCAGAGAATTATTTCAATTGAGAAGTGAGTCACTCTACATTTACCTCTCTTCATATCAAAGAAGCAGAAAATAAAGTACAGGAGAATTAAGGAACCACTTCCAGTCACTACAAACTTCTTTGCTCTTGTGCTTTAGAATCTCTATTTTACTTTTCCTACACCTGGTTGCTTTTAAAATGACCAAATTCATCCCTTGGGAAGAGCAGTACAGTCAGAGTGGTGACCTGAGCAGTCTGTAGGTGGCTGTGTGACAGGCTGGACCTGCTCAGGACCATGGGGACATCACATGGTGGACTCTGCAGCCAAGCCAGACCAGCCAGAGTTAAACTTCCAGGGGAGATGAGGTTGGGAAGTTGTGCCTCGTTCACAGGCTGAGCTGCTGGCCCAGGGCACGCTGACAGCTGATGGGGGAGGCAATGAGGGTGGTCCTCTTTTCCTTCAGAATCCCTTCAGCCACTCTGGAAGTTGAGCTTTTTGGAGGTTTACATGAATTCTCACTGAAATCATGGCAATGGTAGACAGGACCAAGTGCTCCCTCAGTGTTCTTTACTCTTCCCAAGCCCCAGGGTGCTTTTAGGCCAAACTGAATTCCACCTGCACACTGATGCAGACTGGGACAATATCACTCCTTCAGCTGGAATTCAGACTTATCCTCCAAAACTTCCACAGGAATGCACATGCCCTCCCTTACTAGTGCTAAAGGCAATTGATGTCTGGGTTATGTGAGCCTCTGGAGGCCTCCTGTGAGCCAGGGCATCTTTGTGCTGTCCTGCCCAAACCAGAGCAGGGCCTGGAGGAGCTGCCCACAGTCCCAAACACATCAGCAGCACAGCTGAGGAGGTGATGTTGGAGTTTTGCCTCAGAGGACACGAGGCTGGCCCGCCCTGCTCATCCCCAAACCTCTGCTTGGGGGGCGTTGGGTTATCTCTGTGAAAGCAGCCCAGTGGGACGTGTCACTGTCTGTCTCACAGAAATCTCATCTGACCTTGGGCTACGAGCCCCAGACAAAACCTCCTGCTCAAATCTCCTGTTCCAACCTGACCCAGCTCCCTCCAGAGCCGAAACGTGAGACCTGGCGCTGGCAGCTCTGGTTCCTGACGTGTGTCACCCCCTCCAGCAGCCCCCCCATCCCTCCTGGGGCCGGGGTGGGAGCAGAGCCCCCCGTGCTCCCCACACCTGCACGGGCTGAGGCTCCTGCAGCCCCCGGGCACCGCGGGGAGCAGCTCGGCACGGGGAAATGCGCTTAAAGAGATTCTTTAAAAAAAGTAAAATGTGCTGGTTTCAGGTGACCTCAGGGTGTTTTTGGATAGCACGGAGGGGATCCTTCTCCCCCTCTCCCAAGTCAGTCACACAGAAGTCACAGCCTGGATCAGTACAAGCTACTGATCTTTATTTCCCTGTCTTCCATGCTGCTGGGCTTGTCCAGGGAAACAGGCAGGCCTGTCCTGGCAAACGTGGTTGGGAAAGGGTTTCCCACCTCATCTGCACTTGTGTCCTGGCTCCTGCTCTCCCCGGGGATCTGTTGTCTCCTTAGCTGGGTGATGCTACAGTTCCTTAGCCAAGAGGAGCTTGCTGTTCTTTTCCTTTTCCTCTGTCTCCTCCCCTCCATCTCTAGACCTGCAGAATTCAGGGAGTGGATTAAACACCAGGAGAACTTGTCCCAGAACTGAAGGAGAGGAAAACCAAACCAAGCTTGATTTTGGACAGCAGCTGAGGTACTCAAAAGGGGACAAGTACCTGTTTCCACCTCCCAGCTCTGGCACCAGGTGACTCTGATGGACACAGAAGTGACTGTGTGAGCATTGACACCAACCCTGCTGACAGCTGTGGCCACACCAGGAGCTGGGAGACCCCCAGCAGTTCTCTCCTCCACACAAGGCCTTTTTCCAGCTGCCTGTGTGTGAGATCTGGCTGCAGCCCTGCCTGCCCTGCTCACCCCAGCCATGCCCCCGTGCTCCCAAGGTATTTTTGTGCTGGAGTTTGCCTGGGGCAGTGCAATGCCATGAATAACTTCCCTGCTAAAAGCAAGAGGGGATGGAGAAATGGAAGAGGCAGGTGGGTTTTGGCAAGAGCAGCACAGAGGGAAAGATAAAGAATTTGGGTTGAGTCGAGGGTGGGGGAGGGAAGAGAAACTGGATAAAAAACAAAGGGAGGTAAAGGACATTGAAGGAAAGCCAAATCAGACCAGGCTGCAGGCAAGGAGAAGGTGGAATTGAGGCAACACCAGGGCATGGATTTGTGTCTCTACAACAGCATCAGGCAGGATCAGACCCATGGCAGGGCCAGCAGGTGACTCAGAGTAACTGATTTAATGGGCAAGAGCTGAATCCAAGACCTTGTGGAGACATTTCAGCAGTGTAGGGCTGTCTTGCCCAATTCTTCATCCTGCCCATCCATGGAATTGTGTCTCCAGACCTACCAGGGTCAGATGGAGACCAGAAAAACTCTGCAGAGGAAACACCTGGAGCAGCTGGGGGGAAGTGGGGTGGGATGGGGGAGACACAGCAGAGCTGTTCAGCAGAGTTTTGCACAGCCATCCACAATTTCTCCACATAAACACCGGTCTGTCGAGGTGCAAAGCAGTGGAAATGTGAGAACTCTCATTCCCCACCACATGACACTGCACCTGGTGCTGCAGCAAATGTCTTCTGGCTCAGCACATGCTGGGCCTGGGATCCAGCAGCCAAAATCCATCCCCAGCTGCTTGTAGGGCTGTAGGAAGGCATTTGGCAGCAGAGAGAGCAAAGGTGACAAAATCTAAGGGTTGTGTTGTGCCTTCAGCTAAAAGCATCCCTGTAGGTAGAATATCTGCAAGGGTTCTGCCAGGGCTCCAAAACAGGGCCAGCAGCTGAGCCCTTCTAATGTGCCACTGGGGACCCTTCCCATGGAGTCTTGGGAGTTATTTCTGCACCCAAAATGTTTCACCAACAGATATTGACGACATCATCAAGATCTGGTGGATCCAAGGCATCAGATTCTGCAGACCTGATATCCACTAACCAAGGAAAAAAGGAGAAGAATCTCCAAAATCCTCTGGAAAACATTCTGGGTTAAAAAAGAGCAGAGAAATGTAATTTCAGTGGGAAAATACCTTACTAGGAAATGAACTCTGTCAGTAAGAACAGAAAACTTGGGATGTGCCTCTATCCAAGGACAAAAGGTACACAAAGATTCCAGCAATTTATATTTCCTTCTGTCTCATGTGGCTGCCAAGATTTCTTACCTATAGCCATTAATATTTCAAATTGCTGTGTCACAGGGGATGCTGATAGGAATGCATGGTTTGGCTGGCAGCTGGCAGAGGTGATCCCTCCAAACTCTCATCCCAGGTTTCTATCAAAGGCTGGAAGCCAGAGCCAGGCTGGGCCCAGCAAAGCTGGCAGAAGGTTTTGTGCATTTCAAAAATGAAGCCTGGCAGAAACTTTTACCCAAAGCCTTCCAGACAAGTGCAGAAGAAAGGCATTAGCAAACACAGCACAGGTTGCAGAGGCCACTGTCCCAGGCACGGCTGTGGGATTTAAAACTTGTATAAGCTGGGAAAAAGTAGAGTGGAGTTCATTTGTCCTAAACCTTTAATACACCTCCTGCCTGGGAGGTGCCTCCTTCTTTTCCTGGGCTGACTCAGATTTGCAGCTTGAGACAGCCAAGGTTAGGCTGGAAGCCACAGAAATGGTCAGTTTTAGAAAAGTGGAGCTGGAGCACACTCAGACACAGGGTCAGGGACATGTCCTGGGGCCTGGCTTTGCCACAGCACAAACCAGGGCACAGAGAGGGGTTTGCACAGGGTGGGCACAGGGAAATCAGCCAGCCATCACCCCCACCTGTCAGAGCAAACAGCCTCAGCTGGTGTTCCAGCAGCCAGGCTGAGAATGGGGACAGTGGTGAGGCCACGTGGTGGACACACAGCTCACACTTTGCTGCTGTCTCTGTAGGGGGTGGTGGATTTACACAATAATTTAGATGCAATTGTGGAGGAGAGGGAAAAATTCCATGACTGGGAATTGCCCCCCAGTGATGACATGAACCAGGACTGTGATTTGTGCTATTTATTAAATGTTTCCATGGAGCTGCTTGCCCCCAAAGCAATGGTACTTTGGTCTTCCATGATGTTGCTTAGAGAAGGAACCTGGCTGGGCTGACACTGATGTGTCACAATAAGACATTTCCTACATTTAAGGTGTGACTTGCAAACTACCTTGTGTTTTCTCACAGAATCACAGAAAGGTTTTGGTTGGAAGGGACCTTAAAAGCCTTTCTGTGTCCAAAATCCTGCTGCTCTCCTGTGACTTCAAAGAGCTCCCTGGAGTCCCCAGTGCCTGGGGAAGAGGTGGCAGGAATGGCTGGGAGCTGCCCCAGCCCAGCACATCTCCCAAAACACAGGACCCAGCCCCAGAGGTGCTGATTTCCTGCACCCAGCAAAGGCCAGGGATTTTCAGCGATTTTCAGATTTCACAAATGAGCAGGGATCCCTCTGGCCTGCTTTGCCAGGAGCTCTTTCCCATGACACTTTAATCCCACTGTGACAGCAACAAGCAGCACGAGGAGGTTTCACTGCACCCACCCAGTGCTCACACAACCCCTTCCACTCAACACCACGAAGAAAACAAATTCCTCACATCACCCTTCTCCCAGGAGCAGATGAGCTCAGGAAAACCATCCCCCTGCTAAGGCTGGGCTGGTTGTGTGCCCAGGCTCTGTGCTGTGGAAGGGGGGGACACCTCCCCATGTTCTGCCACCCAGCTCCCCACCTTTCCCTCTAGGACCTTTCCCTCTCACAGCAAGACCTGACATTTCTGTTTAGTCCTTGGACACAAAGCCCTGCTGCCTGCTGGTGCCCTGGAAGAGCTGAGAGGCAAAAGCAGCCTGGAAGGTTGTGCTGGTGACACTGGGACAGTTGGGTCCCAGCAGAGAAGCAAAGCCTGTCTCCTCTCAGCTCCTCCTCCTGATCCTTCTAAAGCCCAGCTCGTGTTGGCTTTGTGCTGTGTCCTGAGCACTCAGGAGAGCCTGGAGCCACTGCTGCTTCCCAGTGTGGGAAATGGATTTGTAGAAAATTCTCAAAACCTGACAGAAGGCTCACACAGTATGCAAACCTTGAGATAAAAATGCTGCCTTAAAAATGCCATGGAACAGGACAGAGATTGTTGAGAGGGAAAGGGAAATAGAAACAAGTTTGAAGAATTTTCTGCAAATCCATTTCCCACACCCAGGGCAGCATGGCCAGGCTGGGTGGGGATTCCTAATGCACCCTGGTACTATCTGTCCCAAAAAATCACTTGAAGCAGCACCCTTCATCCACCCAGGAGGTTCTGTAGGTACCACACTGGGCAGGAGAAGCATTAACTGGGCATAACTGAGGATACAAAACAAGCCCAGTGCTCATCCATGAGGCAGCTGAAAAGGCTGATACCTGGGACCTGGGTGGCTTCCCTGAACCTCCAGGGATGGTGGTGACCCCATTTCAGTAGTGCTGGTTTGGGGCAGAAGGGACATTCCTGGGGACCCCAGGACAGCTTGGGCTGTGCTGGTGCCTGTGACAGACACAGTGTGAGGTGTGAGGTCTGCTCCCCTTGGCCTCATCCAGCCCCCAAGAAAATGCCACTTTAAACCCAGTATAGCCTGTCCAGAGGGTTCTGCTGCTGCTTTAGCTTTCCAGGGAAGCAGATTTTTCATGAACTGCACCACTGTGGGGGACAAGCTGGGCAGAGCTTAGAAAACATCAGGGAAAGGCAGAGAGAGCCTGAAGGGTCGGTGTGGGAAGAGGGCTGGGAGAGGAGCTGTGAGTGTTTTGATAAATTGATCATCTCCAGTGCACTGGGGTGCTTTACCCAGGAGAACCCAACCCCTCTGGGAGTATTCCTGACACACTTTCACTCAGTACAGGCCAAAGAGCTGGACAGCCACGTGCTGACTTGTAGGGCTGGCAACACCCTTCTGACAGCCCAGAAGGGAAATTCTGTGCAGAGAATTCAACTGGTGGTGGGGAAAGAGGGACCAAGTAATAGGATCCCAAGCAGAAGGAAAACCACAGTGTGAAGTGGCTCTGGTGTGGCCATGGTTGGCAGCTCTGGGCCTGGGCACATGTTGGGTGTGCCCTTAACCACACCGAGCTTGGCCTGGGCATCAGACACAGCCACGGCCAAGGCCCTTCCTCTGGCCTCGTGGTGGTGTTGAGCACCACAGCGTGAGGAAATGTCACCCTGCCATGGTGGCCTGGTGCCAGACCAAGGTCTGGAGGAGCTATTTGGTACCACCTGGTAAAGGCATTCTCAGCCACTGCCAGAGTCAGCAGCTCTGTGTGCCCAAGATGAAGGGCAAAGAGCCCCTGGTGTGGCACTGACACTGGAGAGCTCCTGGTGTGACAATGACACTGCAGAGCCCCTGGGCTGGCAGGGTCACTGCAGCACGAGGCCAGTCCATCATCCCTCCCTGCAAAGACTGAGCTGGGGTCCCACAGCTCCCCTGGCAGAACCTGCAGAGCACAGGGCACCTTGCAGTCACGTCTTTGAGGCTCAACAACACCTGCCCCAGTTCCATCAGCCCAGTTCCCAAGCTGCACAAGCTGTCACACCCACCTGTGGCACAGGCAAAGGACAGCAACCAGGCAAAGGAGCGTTGTTTGTTTTGCTGCTCCAGGAAAGGTGCCACTGACATGTCCTGGATGAGGTCTGGCTCACCAGAGTCACATTTCCTCAAGGCAAAAGCACCTGAGCTCAGCCCACCTGGGCAGCCCTTACAGCTGGGTGGGCAGGAATGGGCATTCCCAGTTATCTGCTGCACAGGGTGTGTGAAAAGGAGAACTGCAGGAATAACGTCACTGTGACTGTGGAGGAATGGGGTTAATCAAAGGTATTTCCCAGGGGTGCTCCCTGAAAGGCAGAAATGAACATTCTTAAAAAACAACTGACATTTATTGACTGACAAGAACACAGCAAAGCAGACACTTGTGCAACACTGGACAACACAAATATGCACATTATAATCAAAATGACTATATAAAAATTAACACAAGGTACAAGCAGGACTGTAATGCAACTTAAACCCCATAGCACCACTTTCTTTCTAGAGGCAATACAAGAAATATAAATAACACCCATACTTCTTGTCACACGAATTGTACATCTTGAGGTAGACAAAAGTTTTGTTTCCCTTAAAGCACAGACTTTTTTTTTTCCCAAGTGACATCTTTATTACATTGCTGAAATTGGCCTCCAGGTCTGACACGAGGTGTAGAGTGACTCTTGCAGGAGTGGGGCTTGTTATTCCCCTCATTGGTGGGATTTGGGATTTAAAGCCCCCCCCAGCACTGCCCTGCCCTTCCATCAGAGCAATGGATGGATGGATGGATGGATGGATGATGGATGGATGGTGGATGGATGGATGGGGGATGGATGGATGGATGGATGGATGGATGATGGATGGATGGATGGATGGATGGATGGATGATGGATGGATGGATGGATGGAGGGATGGATGATGGATGGATGATGGATGGATGGATGGATGGATGGAGGGATGGATGATGGATGGATGATGGATGGATGGATGGATGGATGGAGGGATGGATGATGGATGGATGGATGGTGGATTTCTATTTCCCCCCTACAACAGACATGCTGGATCCATGACTACCAAGCCCAGCAATGCAACACACCAGGAGAGGTAATAAAAGCTGGACTAGGAACTCCACAGAGGGACAGGGAAAGGGACAGGGATTAACTTGAGCAGTGCAGCCCCTGTGTGGGCAGTGAGGACCCTCGTTTGGAGCTACGGCTGTTCCCAGGTTATTTGGATTTTAGGTGCAGAGGAAAAGATTCAGTCCAAACCAAAACACTCCCAGCAAAGCCTGTGCAGCTCAGACTTTTACCATCAGTAGTCGATGAGGTACATTTGTACTTGGAAAAGGATTTTTTTATAGGCAGGGTATGAGGTTTCAGTTTTGCCAAAAAGATTTCTTTGTCAAGACTTAATGCAATCCCCTTGTCATTCCAGTCATTCACACATATAACCAAATCCACAGGATTTGCAGTACATTGTAAAGTGTGTGGCACAACTAAAAAGCTCTCCCAGCTCCAAATGGAGACCTGGAGATCTGGACTTCCAGATCTTCACAGCCCAGATCTCCAGGAGGTGGCAGAAGAGCTTTGCTCAAGATCATGTATGGTCTTGGTTCAGAGGAAAATACAATTCAAGCCTAAGAATATGAACCATCTCTTCCTCAGATCTTCTCCAGCAGCTCCAACCCACACAGGACAAAGAATTTCCAAAAGTCCTCTTTGGTACATGAAGAAACTCAATTTTCCCTGAAATTTGGTTTTGTCCAGCTCTTATTCAGCAATTCCTGTGCAGCTTTGATAAGAGCAAGAGGACAGAGTGGTGTCTCCTTCACTTGCTTCCCAAGGAATGGGATCCAGCTCTTTCCACTGAGCCACAGTCCCTGTTTAAATGGGAATGATCCAAGCAATTGCATGGGATCCCAAAGGACCCTCCCAAGATGGGGTATTCCCTTCCTCTCTGGTGCTGGACAAGGCTGGAGGTCAGTGGGGCAGAGGGTTTGGGATCAATAGTTCAGCCAGAGCAAGTTCCCTGCTCACTTCACCCACTATGCCAATTTTAGCTTATTTGGAAGCTTTTTCATTGAGTGCTCAAAATTGAGACTCGTGGGAAGATTTCAACTCCAAAAGGATTAAAAACAACATATAAATAATGGTCTGCTCTTGGGTATTTAGGAGGTAAAAAAAAGTAAGGCTAATTAAGCCTATTTGCAGTATTATGTCTGTCATAAACTCTTTAATTCAGTTCAAGTCAGCTTGAGCCAGAAAAGGGATGAAAAGGAATAAGCCCTTTAAAAGACCTGTAGCTGGTGAGAGGGAAGTGGCCTCCAAACAGGCAGTTAATGGCTTCATCTGCTCTGAGACTGCTCTGTGCCAGCACTGGAGGGAGCAGAAGTCAAAAACAGTTGTAAAAACCAAAAGGGCAACAAAGTCAAGGTAGAGAGAGTGTGAGCACACACTCCTCACTGCGGGGAATTGCTCAGAGCAGCTGTAGTGAGTGGCTGAGCTGCCCCACTCCAGCAGATCCACACTGCTGAGCTGAGCACACAGGCAGATCCCACACCTCTGAGGAGAGCTTCATCCTGCTCGAATTCAGCCCAATTCCACCTGTGGATGAGCCCATCTTGCTACCCAAACCAGCATCTTCACCCCTTACACTGCCAGTGAATTTGGAGTTGAGCTTTAGGATTCCCATGTTCTTTGCAGCACCAGCCCATCTCCACTCTGGCTGGTTTGACCCAAGAATGAGTAAATACAGCAAGTTTATTACCCCAGGGACAATCCTGAGCTGCTGCAGGATTAACCAGGAAAACCCTGGAGCAGGAAAATGCACTGTCAGAGAGCTGCACACCCAGAGAGGCTGCGCTACACCTACATTTACCTGGTGGCCAGGTCAGGGGGTGCCTCGCTGCCATTCCCAAAGCTGCTCCCTAAATCAGAGCCAAAGGAACTGAACAGGCTGTGTCTGGTGTGTTCAGCTTCCCAAAGCTGCTCAAAACAAGGAAAAGGGAAAAACAAGGTACAAAGTCAGAGGCTCATGACTCTGTAACAGCCTGTGCTCTTTTCCCTGGGTCACCTTCCCTCACCCTGCAGGGGCTGGATATACCCAACCTCTCAGGGCAGGGATTGTCACTCATGACCTGCACATTTTTCAGATGCCCCAATTCCCGTGGTTCCTAATTCCCTTTCAGAGGCTTTACCTGTCATTGGCACAGGGCAGGACTGTGGGATGTGACACACCTCGGGCATCAGACACACCTCAGGCACACCTCAGGCATCCTATGTGCTGCACATAGGACAAAAAGNGATGTGACACACCTCGGGCATCAGGCAGAGTGTGCTGCACGTAGGGCAAAAAGGTGATTGATTGATTGATTGATTGATTGTGGGGGAGGAGGAGGAAGAGAGACGCATAACTGGCACCATCACCCTGGATCACCACCAATAAATACCCCATGTGCTGCAGAGGGGTGACTTCACAGCCCTCAGCTGAGTTCCCATGGCTCAAACACTGTCACCACAGCAATTCCAGGTGACCTGGAACAGCAAGGTTAAAACGTGGTTAGAATGCACCTGGAGTCCAATATCCAATCTACAGACCTGGGATGGACATGAGCTCCCTTCATTTGTAAGCTGGTATTTCTGAGGCACAACTCTTGAGCCAAAATGAGATTATTCAGCAGTGTGTCGGTGAGTTGACAGCAGGAAGGGTTCAGCCAGCTCCCAGGGCATGGCCCTGGCAATTCCCACTGCCAGAGTCCTTCTGCCTCAGTGCAGGAGCACGGCTGGCCCTGCCACACCTGGAGCCAGTCTCTGGTTGTGGCCTTCCCAGTCCCTTAATTCTCTTCTCTGCAGGATCCAGGGCACCAGCCCTCAGTGTCCCAATGTCACCACCCCAATGCATCTCCAGGAGTGCACCTGAGGGCTGCAGAAGGAGGATATTCCCACACAGGTGAGTACAAGTTTGAACTTGAGGGACATTTGAGGCTGCATCAGCGTTTCTGCTGTCCCCACATCCCCCTTGCTCTCTGTCCCTCCTTCCTGACCCCATACTCAACAAAGCCTCTGGTTTTCCCCGCTCATGCAGGGGCTCTCCCCAGGCTGGAGCATCTCAACACTGAGGTTGGGGCATCTCAGCGCCGAGGTTGGAGCATCTCAACGTTGAGGTTGGAGCATCTTAACACCAAGGTTGGATCATCTCAATGCCAAGGTTGGAGCATCTCAACACTGAGGTTGGAGCATCTCAACGCCAAGGTTGGAGCATCTCCACGCTGAGGTTGGAGCATCTCAATGCTGAGGCTGGAGCATCTCAATGCTGAGGTTGGAGCATCTCAACACCGAGGTTGGATCATCTCAACACCGAGGTTGGAGCATCTCAATGCCAAGGTTGGAGCATCTCAGCGCCGAGGCTGGAGGAGCACAGCACGCATTTGGTGCTCACCTTTGCCCTCACCCCGCAGCAGAGAGCCATGTCCCCGTCCCCCTGCTGCTCCCCTGGACTCGCCTCACCCCTCGGGGCCGTCCCTACTGCTTGCAGCTGTAGACCACCTCCTCCTGCATGCACTGCTGGCACTCCACGTAGCAGCACCACTGCACCTGGCAGTGGCACGAGAAGGTGACCAGGCGGCTCTGGGTGTTGTAGCCCCGGCCGCAGCACATGCTGTCGCAGTTGCCCTCGCGGGAGCAGGTCCTGCCCGCGGTGCCCAGGGAGTATTTGCTGGGCCGGCAGAAGCTGGGCGAGTCCTCCACGTACACCAGGTCCGTGGGGCGGGGCAGGGCGGGCTGCTTGGCCGAGTGGCCGTGTCTGTGCGGCCCCGCCAGCTCCGAGTGTCCCACGGCGTCGTTGCTGGTGCTGAAGACCTTGACGGCGTCGTCGTAGCGCAGCTTCAGGAGCCGCCCGATCTCGTGGAAAGGCGAGAGCTGCTTCCAGCAGGTCCGCACCGCGCAGGAGCCGGACACGCCGTGGCACTTGCAGGTGGTTTTGAGGCCGTTCTTCACCGCCTGGTGAGGGAGAAGAGTGGTGGTTATTACCTGCCAGGACCTAGTTCTGGTAGAGGCAGCACCTCAGATCGCAGACAAGTGCTGCAAGCGCTTCAGTTTTATTGGCATTATTTCTATTNAGGTGAGCCAGAGAGTGGATAGCCTGAGGACAACCAGCTGAACACCAAATAAGTTCTTAAATAAGTTCTTATTAATTCTATTTGGCACAGCAGGAGTAGTCAATCATAAAACTGAGTATCTCCAACATGGTGGATTCCTTTTGGTATATTCAAATGAAGACAGTGCTCTAATTAAACAATCAATTTGACTCAGCAAACGGAAGACAATGATGAGTCAGTAGCCTGTAACCTACAGGTCAAAATGTTCAATCTGGTGATCTCTCTGACCCAAACCTGTGACAGGACTTGTTCCATAGCAAGTCACCATCAGACTCATAACTGATCTCAGGAGTTTTAATCTTTAATCTGCTTCACACATGCCACCAGCTCTAAACTCCAGCTGTTCTCAGAACCTCCTGTGGCCCTGGCATAACTGGAGTCATTCAGCTGCGGAGGTTCACAGCTGTCACTGTGCTGTGTCTCCCTGTCACCCACCCTGGGACCACTGGAGGACACAGGATGTTCCTCTGCCACTCAACATGCATCTCCTCACACAAGAGCTCAGGAGACTTCCCAGGGACTCTCAGCACCACAAGGCCCAGGACACACAGACGAACAGGTCTGGTTTGTGAGCAGGGCAGTGAACACCCCTCTCACACACAGGATGGGTTGGAAAACCTGCACTGAGTCCAAACTTCATCCCAAGCCCGCCGGCGCAGCTCCTACCTTGATGCCCACGTTGGTGTTGTGGATGTCCACCTTGGCCCGCAGGTCTTTGCCGATCCTCTTCTGCCCCAGGAACTTTTTCAGGAACTTGGTGCTGTATTTGAGGTTGTCCCCGCAGACGCCCCACTGCCAGGCCTTGCGGTTCTCCAGGCCCGGGGAGTCGTCGCAGGTGCAGCGCTCCATGCGCCCCGCGCTGCACGCCCGCGCCAGCGAGTGCGTCAGGGCGGCCGAGGACACGGCGTACAGGAAGGCTGTCTCCTTAAAACCTGCATGGGAGAAGGATTGGGAGGTGGGAGGAGCAGGAAAAGCACCTCCCTGCCTCTCCTGCCTAAATCTAAGCATGATAATTAGAAGTACCAAGGGATCAAACTCCTCCGGTGTAGGAATCCATGTTCTGCTAAGGAGTAAACAAGTTGCCCTTTGTCTTCTTAAAAAGGAAAGAAGCCTAGAAGTTTCTCTCCTTAATTTGCTTAAAAGACACCTCATAGGACCTTGGAGACATCACATCAAATTTAAGGATAGCCAATTGGACAGAAGCCAAAAAGTCCCGCCTAAGCAATCCTCTAGAAAAAGAAGAGAACAAAGGAAGTAATTGCTTTTGTGAGGTGTTTCTAGCAGGGCAAAGAACTTTCTTACCCTGGCTCGGCTGTTTCTCTGCTAAGAGATTTGTTATTTTGCTCTTTATTAAAACTTTTATGTTTCTAACACTATCACAAAAGTCATCCTGCTGTTTTTTTTAAGCCACCTAAAGTAGCTGAGCTATTTTGGGTGTGTTACAGATCTCTGAGAGCTCATTCCACCTGGCTCAAAGAGATACCTGTGACACTCCAGCACTCCCACACCATCCCCAGCAGAGGAACAGAGGTTGAAGGGATCGGTGTAGTGACACCCCAGTCTCACCCATGACTGCTTCAATGTGGGCAAGGGAAGGGTGGCAACACACAAACAGTCCTGGGAAAACACCCGGCTGCAAAAAGTGACAGCCACCAAGCTCTGTTTGTCCCCAGCACAGAGCTGATTGGTGCAATGACAGATCATCATTGAAATCACATTGTGTCACAAAATCAGGAAATCCATGGTAGAGGCTGAGAAAGTGTCCCAAAATCCAACCTGTTATTTAAAAATGTTTTTATTTGGGACTGTAGTGGTATTTTCTGTGAAAAGACCACGTGTAGTTGGAATGGGAAGGGTTCCATGCTGAAGGACATCTTGGCAAGAAGGCAAATCACACACGTGTGTGGGTTTTCTGAATTCCCTGTAAATTATCCACTCCCAGTGACTGTGGAGGTGTGTTCTGAAGCTGTTCTCTGCCCCAGAGCAGGATTCCCAGCTTGGCTACAATCCCTGAGGTCATGGTGTGACTGTGACCTTTTAACCAGGAAACAAAGCACAGTGACTGAATGAAAATTCAGTGTAGAGACATGAGATCAGACAGGAATAGGAATATTGATACCCGTGAGCTTCACAGAAGTTTCAGAAACTCTGATTGACACAAACCTGACCCAAATGCTAAAATATTTTTATTTATTTATATTTACCTCCTCTGCTATTCAGTCCTGGGGAAAATCTTAATATTTCCTCTAGAGTTCATTTGCAGGGAAAAAACCTATTAATGCAAAATTGTTTAACAAGTCCAAAATTTAGGAATTAGTGCAAGGAAGAGAGAGACAGGTGACTGATCAATAGCTCTGAGTGCAGGAATGGATAAGATCAGCCAAAACAGAAAAAGTTTGGTCAATGGAAGACAGAGCACTTACACGTCGCATGTAAGAAAATATAATGAAGCAAACAAATATTCCACATGGGAAAATTCCAAATTTCCTTCCACATCAGAAGGGAAATCTGTTTTTCCCAATAAAGGAAGAGAGAGAGACAACCACAGAGACTTGACCTAGACTTGCACTGAGCCCTGCCTGGAGCAAAGGTTGGAAGCCACTTCTAGAATTCACTAAGTCCAACCTCAAATCTCTCCATCATTCTGTTCCCTCAGAGAACTCCCATCCAGCTGTAAGAGTGGATCAGAGCCCTGAGTGCTGAAATCTGAGTGATGTCCACCATAAACATGACCAAGAGAGCAGGACAAAGAGTTCTCCTGATGGTTGCCAGCAAGAAGAATGAAAAATGTGACTAATCATGAACATAATGGAGAGGCTTCAGTAGACTTCATAGGAGCTCTTTGGAATTGAAGAATTTTAGATAAAGAGCTACCAACAGCATGGACATGAGGGGAGAGCTGGGGAAATATGGAGGAGACAAGGAGATCAACCAACAATCTGCTTCCTGCCTCACCATTTTGGTTACCATAACCACTGGGGCAATAATTTGCAATTAATTTTTCTGGTCGATGATTCTCTACAAAATTTCTCAGGGTACTCTAAAGATAATGAAAGAATGTCACAAAATCCACCAAAAGTTTTGTAAAAGCTGGAATGGGACATGGTCAGTGCAGGCTGTGGATGGCAGCATGGTGCTCACACATTTTCAAACAGTGTCTAACCCTCTCCAAAGAAGCTAAGAGAGGATAACTGATCCTTGAGATCCTAAATCTGCTAAATCATTCCAGCAGCCAATCTCCAAAAGCTTACCAGGTTCCCAGCATCCCCTCTGACACAGTGATCCCAGAGGTGAGGAGAGCATTCCGGAGGCCCTTTCCCATGCCATGAGGAGCCAGCAGGCCCCGTCGGCTCCACAGCCCCTGCTAAATCTGACTTTGTGGATCACCACACTGCTCCTGCTATTTCAGATGCTTTGGTTTCCCCATGTTTTCCTGGCCAGTTTTCAGCCCACTGGAAATCAGAGGCCATTGCTGTGGTCAGGCCACTGCAGACAGCAGCAACTGCAGATACCCAGCAGACTTTGAAACGTCTCCTTCTCCTTCAAACAAAGCTTCACCATCACCAGGCTGCCAAATACTTGTCTGGAAAGTCTAAGATGATTCCCTCCACTCTGTCATGAGGAATCAGTCACCATTTAATTGTTAATTCACAAAACAAATGAGGGAAGTAAAAGCTGTCCTTCAGTCTTTGTGGGAAGTGTGGCAGAGCAGCTGCTGGAGCTGGATCTTCAGGAGGACACACCACAGATGGCAGCAATCAGCTCCAAGGAGCACAATTTGGGATCTGAACAGAGGTTATTCCATGTGTGCTGCTATCTCTCCTCCCACAGTGACAACAGAGCTCTGCTGGGCAGTTTGGCTGCAAACATCCAGCACAGAGATGGATTTCAGGAGGCTGCAGCAAACCAGCTCCCCCTGGTAGGACCTTCCATGTGTCCAAGCCTTGCCCTGAGCTCTCCAGCAGGATTTCTTAGCTCAGCAGCCTATAAATACAGAAGGACTTTTGCTGCAGTGGCAGCACTGTTGTGTGCTGTGGTGTGCTCCAGACCACAGGGAAAATTGTAACGGGAGGAGTTTTGCTGTGGGGTGACTCTGCCAAAGGAAAGATGCTCAGGGTCAGAGTTTTCAATGCTGCAGTGAAGGAGTGAGAGCGTTTCAGAGCAGGTGGAGGAGGCATCTCTCCGAAAAAACAACACCAAAACCAACCAACCAAAAAAAGCTATAGAAGTATGGAAAGATTTAGGATGGAAGGACTCTTGAGGTCTTCAGAACAACTTCCTGCTCAAAGCAGGGCTGGCTCCACTGCCAGCTGCTCAGGGCTTTTTTTGCTCAGAAGAATTTTTTTCTCCAAATCTCCCATCATGGAAATTCTGTGTCTGTGAGTCACCACTCCTCTGCTGTACCAGTCCTGGATTCCTCATGACAATGGTGAAACCACTGCTGGAAGGTCAGAGTCCAACCAGCAGGAGGCAAAGCAGTGGATTAAGGGATGGAAGGATTGCAGAGCACTCATTTCTCAAGAAGGATTTTGTGAGTGGCTGGCTCTGACCTTTTTGCTAAAGGTATTTATTTCCCAGATCACTGAGTGGTTTGAGATGAAATCCTGCTTTTCCTGACTTCCAGCAGCCCTTAATGGCACAGCCAGGACACCAAAAGGTCATCACTGCTTTACATGTTTTTATAAAGACACCAACTGTGTAACAAGGTGGCTTGAAATCATTTTAACTCTTTCAGTGGATCTTTAAAGAAGTGGAGAAGGAATGCAGGAGGATTTTGCATGGATCACTGAGGAGTAAAAGGTGTCATAAGTGCCACAGAAAGGTTGCAGATAATGCAAAAAGAGTTTCCCAGTTGTACCCAGAAAACTATCAAGAGGAACAAATGGTGCAGACTGGCAAAATAAATCTGGCATTTCAAGAACCAGAAAATCCTTAGCTTATTTTTTGTTTGTTTTTTGGCATCTCTAGAAGCAGGAAAAGCACTGATGATCCAGATCAGTCACAGAAGTTTGTCAGTTATGATTGCAAATTGAATGTGGCTTTTCACCTGTCACAAAAATGGCCCATCTCACTGGGAAGGACCTTTTTCACTCTCTTGCACTCCTAAAACCATTTAGGACTGCTAAAAATCTGTATTTTTCTTCATGGTTTCTCTAGGACCATGGAGATATCAAAGGATTTAAACATTTCCAAAATGCCTCGTCACTACCTGGGTGACAGGGGAGAGCTGCATGACCAACAATTTCCAAGAAAATTCCATCAAATGTCACAAACAGATCAAAAGTGGCAGCTGAAAGCCATGTTCGTGTTCTTTATGAAAGAAACAAACCCCTCTGCAAGCTAAAGGAAAATGAGAACTATTAATTGCTCCCAGCCAAGTGTCCTGTCACACAGGGGTGCACACAGCATACTTGGCTGTATTAAATCATCATTTGATCCTTAAGATTGTGTAATAAAAGTTTTCAAACACTTATCCCCATCTGCCAAAACAGGTTTGAAATTACAGGTGATATTTTATTTTGTCAGTCAGGAGCCCATGGAAATGTTAAGGCATGCCACTGCCAGATAATTAAATGTTTTCCAGCTATTTGAAGATTTGAGGATTGTTCAATTGTCATTTTCAAGTTCTTTGAGGTTGATGAAGGTGCAGATGTGAGAAAGACACTCAAAATGATCATGAACAATTCCTTCCACTGCCTGCTAAAAAATTCACAGTAGAGCCTTGGAATGAAGAAAATCTGATCTTGCACGTGCTGACTTAATAAAATATTAAGTTGATATTTAATGCAATAAAAATTGATAATTTTTAAAGGAAACATTAAAAAGTTTTGATCCCAATGTTTAATTAAAATTAGCATTGATTTTCATCAAAGTTAATATTGGTTTCTTTGAGTCCTTTTTTTAAAAACATTAAGTTGCTAAACATTATCAAAGGACTGAAACTCAATAAATCTGACTGAAAAAAGACTGAAGCTTAGTAAGTGCTAATAGAAGTTATTGAAGGGCTGAAACTCTGTAACAGTCAGGCTTTGGTTGGATCAGGACAGGTCTGGCAAACCCTATATGCATTCTCTGGGAATTTGTGTTGAGAAATAATTTCAGTGGCCATCTTCATTGTATTTTTCTCAAGCATTGGAAGGATTTATTATGTTCCCTTCTACCTCAAATCCAGACCTTACAGGACAATTTCTTCATCTAAAGTATTTTGGGAAACAAAAACCCAGTGGATCTTCTGTCCACTCTGCCCAGATTTCTCCAAATTTATGTGAAAGAGTCTCAGCAGAGATTTGTCAACACGCACTAAGATGTCTGCATGCAGATAAATCGCTTTTTCAAACAGCAAACAGGTTTAAATTTTGTATTTGAGAATAGCAGAGGCTTACACACATGAATATCCAAGGCACTAAAAGGAATTTTTCCTTTAACTGCCCCTGTTTTTCCTCAGCACCACCCCAGCTGGGGAGGGAGCTCAGCGTAAGGAGCTCTGCTCTCAGAGAAGAAGCCACCAGCCAAGGATGTGAACCTTCTCCCACCTTCCAATCCCTGACAAACCATGCTGGGAAGATGAGGACAAGGCTTATTTCGTGGCAAGGGAGCCTGAACTGCCCAGCTCCCATCTCTGGGTGAAACAGAGATCTCGGCACTCCCATCACTTTGCTTTGTGTGAGATTTAATTTGGGACATGCCAGGGGCTGCAGTGAGAGCTTCCCTGCACGCCAACTGTGGAAGAGGATTTACAGTGACTTCTGTGAGCCAGAGGGAAGTTTGATAAGAGGATCCATGTTTAGCCCTGAATTTCCTACCAAGGTCGTTGACATAGAACCAAGAAAGAAAGAAGGATAAATAAACCTGCAACTGCCTATTCCAATGAGCACTTTGTTTGTGTGAGTAAAGTGAGTAAAGGGTAAACTTATGAGCTTTGTAAGAATGTATAAAAAGCATTCAGGCTAGAATAATACCAGTTTGAAGCCTTCTGAAAATGGAGTGTGTTGCTTTGTGCTGTCTCAGTCTCTACCCCAACATCGTGTGAGATTTAATTTGGGACATCCCAGTGGCTGTGGCCAGAGTTTCCCTGCACACCACCTGTGGAAGAGGATTTACAGTGACTTCTGTGAGCCAGAGGGAGGTTGGATAAGAGGATCCATGTTTCTCCCTGAATTTCCTACCAAGGTCGTTGACATCGAACCAAGAAAGAAAGAAGGATAAATAAGAGACACCTGTAACTTCCTGTCCCAATGAGCACTTTGAGACTAATGACTAAAGTGAGTAAAGTGTAAATGTATGAGCTTTGTAAGAACGTATAAAAAGCGTGCATGCTATAATAAAAACAGTTTGAAGCCTTCTGAAAATGGAGTGTGTTGCTTTGTGCTGTCTCCATCTCTACCACGACATCGTGTGAGATTTAATTTGGGACACCCCGGTGGCTGCAGCCAGAGTTTCCCTGCACACCAACTGTGGAAGAGGTTTTACAGTGACTTCTGTGAGCCAGAGGGAAGTTGGATAAGAGGATCCATGTTTCTGCCTGAATTTCCTACCAAGGTCGTTGACACAGAAAGAAGAAAAGAGAAAGGATAGAAGGATAAGGACAGAAAAAAGAAAGAAAGAAGGATAAATAAGAGAAACCTGCAACTGCCTGTTCCAATGAGCACTTTGAGACCAATGACTAAAGTGAGTAAAGTGTATGAGCTTTGTAAGAATGTATAAAAAGCGTGCATGCTATAATAAAAACAGTTTGAAGCCTTCTGAAAATGGAGTGTGTTGCTTTGTGCTGTCTCCATCCCTACCCCGACATCGTGTGAGATTTAATTTGGGACACCCCGGGGGCTGCAGCCAGACTTTCCCTGCACACCAACTACCTTGTACCTCTCTTGAGCAGGCTGGGCCGGCCCTCCAGGCTGCAGTTCCAGCGCTCGCTGCGGAACTGGAACTGGCACTCCAGGATCCCCAGGCGGATCGCGTCCCGCAGCGTCTCCGCCAGCCCCGGCTCCCTGCGGCACAGGCGCTTCTGCTTGCGGGACAGCTGGAGCAGCTCGCACTGCTTCACGTGCCCCCTGCCCGGGCCAGAGCCCCCCGGGGCGCCCAGCGACGGGAAGTGGGTCAGGGCTTCTTTCCCGGTCAGGCTGGAAGGAAAGAAGCAGGAGAAGAGGTGAGTTAGGGAGCACATCCCTGGGGTTGATGCCTTGTTCAGGCTGAACAATCCTAGAACAGAGACTGGATGGAGCTAAAGAATAAAGCAGGGATTTATTAAAAATATCTCCTCAATGGATCCACCTTGGGCAGCACAAGAGCCCAGCCAGGGCTGCACCCCAGGGGAACCCAAAATGGGCACAAAATGCCCCACTGCTCACGGGGTCTCCCACTTTTATAAATTCTGCTCCACTTGCATACTAGAATTAATTGTCCAATTCCAGCTTTAGCCCATGCAGTCCCATCCTGCTTGTTTTTCTCTCTTCAGCCCACATTGTCTGTGCTCTTGGGCCTGAGATCTGGATCATTTGTCCTTGGTCCCCAGCTGGAGAAGGAATTGTTTTGTCTCCCTGCTCTGTGCACAGAGCTCACCATGCCCTGACATGGAGCCCAGAGCCACACACTAAAGCAGCACAGAACCTGAAAAATATAAAAACTAAAACCTGAGGCATCAGGATCATTCAGGATCACGGTGGGGAGGAGCTCTGAGCCACCCTGAGGTGCCCCTGCCCATGGCACAGGACTGGACTGGGTGGTCTTTAAAGGTCCAACCCACACCAGTCTGGGATTCTGTGATGATTCCAAGATCACCATCATGGAGAAGGTGAAGAAGGGAAGGATATTCAGGCAGCTGCAGATTGGGGTATTTTACCAGCTCAGAAGATTAATCAGTACAGATTGATTAGATCTGGTGTCCCATTCCCACCACACACCAGGGCAAAGTCCCAGACTGATGCCACGGGGAGGAGGAGAAAGCCATGTGTGTTGTCACCAGCAGCCCCAGGGGAAGTTCTCTTGGCTCCATGGAGAGAACATGACAACAGCCACTCATGGGTCACAGCACAGCCAGTGTCACACACAGAGCCTGGCTGCTGCTCACACTGTCACAGCTCTGTGTGACTCCTAAAGGCAGGAGCCAGCTCCTTCCCAGGGTCTGTGTGCCCTGGTACCACACCCCACAGCATGGAAAGGCCATTTGGGAGGACGTTACCAGTGACCACTTTCCTCCTCAAGCATGAGTTTTGCTGGGAAAACATATCCTTGCTGAAAAAAATACAGGAAAGGTCAAATAAAAATGTCCTGCCAAATGCAACAGCAATGCATTTATGTCTTAATGCAATTCAGCTGAAAGATGTCACAAATATTGGAGACAAATGGTTTCACTTTCCGTAGCAAGACAACATTTCTCTTGCAAAACTCATCCTACCTGGTATCTTCAGGATGCTTGAAATCACAGAGAAATTATTTTACTTTGATGCAGGATTTGGGGGCTGCAGACTGGGAGCAGCACTGACCAGGAGTGAAACCTGCTCCCCAAACCCAGACTCACAGAGAGCCCCAACCCCTGCCCCAAAAAATGCCCACACCAGACAGATCAATGGGAATGTTCTGGAACCTTTATTTCTGGACACTTCTCCTCCATGATGGAGGATGCAAGCCAAGCACTGCAGCTGTGATTTGAGTCCCCCCTGTACTTTGTAGATGTATAAAGTGTGTTCCTGAGCTGCTCCTGAGCTATCTTCTGGATCTCCCTGTAGTCAGCCCAGCCTATCCAGGCACAGGAGTTGGAGCACAGCTCTGTGACCTCATCCCACCCTGCACCCATTCTCACAGGAGCCCACAACCCCCAGATGTGCTCACACATCTGTAATTAAGAACAGAGGTAATTAACTAACACACCCAGAGACCTGCAAACTACCCAAGAACCTTGGGACCCTTGTGGAACACACAAGGATTGAACTTAGAACCGAGTGGGTGAGAAGAACCTCTCCCTCCCAGTGTCACTGCTGAACTGGGAGATGTCCCAGTGACCCAAGAAATAAATGCTGGAAACAGAGACAGAGCTTTGGGGCCAGCCCAAGAAACTCCAATTAGCACAGCTTGATGAACCTCAGAGAGGTTCAAAGCCCTGCCTGGCCCCAAACCCTGCCCAGAGGCTGCTCAAGGCAGACCTGAGCTGGAGGAAGTGCCCTGAGGGACACGAGATTGACCCAAGGCACGGAGACCAACCCATGATGAACCATCTTGAGGGCTTTGCCTGCCTCACCCTGGTGCTTGAAACCCCACAAACACTGGTGAACCCACCTGTTCACGGGGCTGGGATGTCCCTGGGAGCACAAGCACGAGCTCTGAAGCTCAAGAAGGTCAAGATGCGCCAACATTCACATGGGCAAGCTCAGAGGTCAGCAGAAGTCTGATTTAGGGATGTTCAGACAGCACCTAACTCAGTGGGGCAATGCTGGGCTCAGCAGAGGTGTTGCTGTTGTGTCAGAATAACAACCAGAACCTGGCTGTGGTGGGATTCCAGCACTGACATCCCAGAAAAGTGCACTTGTCAACAAGTGGAGTGGGAATGTGGTTCCTCTCCCTTTGCCATGCAGTGTCTGTGCTCCCAGGCACCAAAGTTTTGCAAGTTCATGGCACAGAGAGAGGAAATAAGGAAGGAGGAGGTGTCACTGAGGAGTTTAAGAGCCTGATATAACAACACAAATCACTCAGTGCTTGACAGCACAGCTGCATTCCCAAACTCCACGTACCAAACTCCTGACTGGACATGTGCCAACAGAGCTGCCACCCATGCCAGGCATCCTACCCCCCAAAATCCTCTCCAGAACAAAAAGATCTCCCCTCTTGCCAGTCTCCATCCTCATTTTAGTGCCCTAAATTCCAGCTAAAACATCTTTAATCCCTTGTCAGGTATTTCAGACAGCAGCAGTGGCTTCAGTGACTGTTCAGACCAATCATCCCCTTCCTGGGAAAGGGGTGATCAGCCCTGAGCCTTTCCCTTTCCCAGGGGTTCAGAAGCAGCAGGAGCTCAGTGCAGGGGGTGGCTCTGACTCCAGAGGAGTCCCAGGGTATGACCTCAGCTGGGGAAAAACAGAGAACTGCGAGATAACTGCTCACTGTTGGTTCTTGCCATTACACTTCCTTATCCCAAGGGCCCAGGATATTGGCCAAAAATCCATGAATCCCTTCTCCTGAGGGACAGAGAGAGCAGGCAGTGCAAAGCCAGAGCCAGGGGGTGAATGTGAAGGCAGAAATTCAGCCCTTGAGCAGACACTAAAGGCTGCTGAGCTCCCCCAGATGCACATCCAGGAGAACATGGTGCAAAGGCATTGCTGAAACCTGTGTGAAAGGGAGAAAAGTGGCAAAGGGATCCTCAAGATTTACAAGAGATCTGATGAATGGCACAAACCAGGGAAGAGCTGTCCTGAACCAGCTCAGAGAAACTCTAAAATCAGAGTAGAATTGGTCGGCAAAGGTTAAATACAGAACAGTGGTGAAGAGTCAGCACAACTTCTGTGGAAGGTGGTGATGTCTCTGAAACCTGAAGGAGTCACTGCACACACAGACCAAGGATAGCTGATACTGCCTGCTTGGACATGCACAGCTGACAGATTTCCAAAAAACTTGTGTGAGATAGGCTGGATACCTTCCACAATTCCCACCAGGAGAAGAAGGGATAGCAGAACACAGGGCTATGGAAGCAGGACTGGCTAACAAGTGAGTAAAGATTATTCTGATCTCTAAAATAGAAGAATCAGGGGGAATTGTGATAGTTTATTAATTTTTAGACTTAAAACAAATGAGGCTGTATTTAAACTTGCAGCCCTTCTCACTGCAGGGCACAAGGAATGCTGAGGCATCCATGTATTCACACAAACCATGGAAGACAAAGTCATAAAGGGAGCAGTAAACGCAAAGAAATTTGGCACAGGAAGTTCTGGATGTGCAGACTGCCAGAAGCTGGAAAAGATTCTGAGGGAGCATCTCAGCCTGCCACCCTACTTCTGCTCATGCTTTTGTCTCCACATTTGTTATTACCCAGGGCTGGTGAAGCCACCTCGACCTTTGGCCTGACTTTTACAGTCCTGGACAGGGATCATCCCAAGGATGTCCTTTGGCCCACCAGTGGGATCAGGGAGAAGGTGGCATTGCCATTCTCCAGGCTCTGAAGGATGTTGGGTGCTGATATTTGTAGAAGAAAAGCACCAGAAAAACCTTTGAAGAATTTGATTCCATTTCCAGAGCAACCTCAATAGTGCACAGCAAATACAGCCTGGGACCACACAGAGAGTCTAATTCATCATTTTCACCATTCAAAGCAAAAGCTTCATGGGAAAAACACTTCCTAAAAGTGGATCCAGCAACACTTGAAATTCTGAAAGAGGTAATGCAGCATCCTACACAGATAGTTGGCTGCACAGGCAAACTTCTTCTTCTTCTTCTTCTTCTTCTTCTTCTTCTTCTTCTTCTTCTTCTTCTT
>VXBC01008939.1:122144-134758 GCA_013399945.1 Ploceus nigricollis | reverse complement strand
ACAGAGAAAGAACCTGGGCCAGCAAAATCATGTGAGGAGCTCTTGGGAATGTTGAGAACACAACACAAGTGTCTTGATTTGGATCTGAGAACGGGTACTACAGCAGGTTACACTGCTGATGTTTTAAAATGCAACCTTTCCCTTGTAATAAAAATATATTTTTGGGTTTTTTTTTTTTAAAAATCAAATTTTTAACAAAAATATATTTTGTTTTTCCTTTTTAAAGGAGGGAAAAAAACTAAAACAAGACNCCTCAGGATTTCAGCAGTTTAAGATGGAAGGGGTCAGACAGGCTTTGAGGAAGGATTTCCTCAGCTCTTTACAGATTTTCTGTAATCATTTACCTTAGGGCTGATGAACCATCAGAGTACTAATGTCCTATTTTACCTCCACTTCAGACTCCAACAACACAATTTTGGTCTTCAAACCAACAAACCCAGCTTGTTTTAGGACTTGCTAACCCTTAAAAGACCATTGTCCAAGAGATCCACCTCCAGTTCTGCTCCTGGCCATGGCCAGAACTGAAATTCAACCTCAGCACCCACCTGTGACCTGGGCTGGACCTGCAGCTCAAGCCCTCTGATCCCTCTCACTGCACCACAGGCCTTGTACATCCCCTGCCATCCCCAAAACCCTGAGCCAGGGCTCTAAACCTTGGCTGTGAGCTGTGGCTTGTCCTCTTCACATCACCCTGGCCCTGGGGTGACTCCCCCAGGAGGGGTTTGAGCTCCTGGAGCCTCCCCCTCACTCCTCAGGGGTCCCACAGGTTGAAATCCACGCTGAGCACAAATCCAGGAGACTCCGTGGTCCCATCACCTTCCCCGGGCACTTGGTCTCTTCCTGCTGGTAGATTCAGATGGAGAAAGGAGGAAAAGCTAAAAGAAGGCAAAGTTGCACAGTTAGAGCCCAGGGGGAAGGAGAGGCACGTTTCCAATGGGATCACAGTGCTCCTTTGCTGGAGTGCTTTGGAATAAACCAAAGGATCCCCTCCAGCAGCTGAGTTTGCAGTGCCACAATGTCCCACGACACACAAGGACCTCTGTAGTGACATTGTGAAGGCAGCAGGACTTTTCTTGAGCAGCCAAACCTCTGACTTCCTCAATTCCTTTCATTTCTGGGCATATTGAAGCTGGGCTATGAGAGTCAATATTGCCAAACTAGACAGAGTGATGTGATTGAAAAGCCCCTCAGTTAATAAAACTGTCACTCAGCAGCACAAGGAGGTATCTATGAGTGAAATTTTGAAATTGTACTCTTTTGGGTAACTGTCATTTGCTCTTAGAAATTACATTTAAAATTAATGTTTGCTGTAGAACTTATTTGTTCAGGCTGGCATGGAATATGCCCAGGATAATTTTAGCATGTACGCATCAGATTTTCATTTCACATCAGAGAAGACTCAAAGTGAGTCTGTTCCCTTCACAGCCAATGGAGTCTTCATCCCTGGGAGACAGGTCCTCCTCCCTGGGGGTGCCTGCTGCCTCAAGGCTTTGGGGATCAAGGCTGACACCACCAAAGACACAGCTGAGAACTGCCACTGTTTTTCTGCTCGTTTTTCTGCTCATTTCCCTGGAGAAACTGGGAGCCAAGAGTCTCCTGCAGTTAGATCAGGGACAGGCAGGAGCTTCTGCTCCCAGGGTCTCCAACCCAAAGCAATTACAGACACTCCAAACACAGTCTCCTCTCAAAAGGTGGGGCAACACAAATTCCTTATGATGCTGGGACAGACGTTCAGAGAGCAGTGGAATGGAGAATTAAAGGATCTGGGGGGGTGAGCATCTCCAGAGACTTCCTCAGACACCTGTCAGAGCCATGGAGAGCATTCCCATGAGTTCAGTGTGCTTGGGATCAGCTCTTCACTGTGGATCTTTGAGGACCTGCCCGTGGCCATGTCAGTGTGCAGGAGCTTTGTATCTCTGCTCTTGCTGTAGCACTGCTTGTCCCGAGGCACAATGTGATCTCTGCCCCACCACAACAGCAAACAAACCTCTGAATTTGGGTCTGGGGTCACCTTCCCTCCTAGCTCCTGCAGAGGAAGCACTTTGTAGCTCATTATTGGCTTGGTTTATAAATACCAGCACCCAGAAATGGATAAGGAGCATTTTGTGTTCCCCAACATCTGATGGACAGGAACGTCCCAGCCACCACAGAATCACTGAGGTTGGAAAAAACCTTAAAGGTCATCAAGTTCAACCATTAACACAGCACTGCCAGCTCCACCCAGACCTTGATGATGGTCTCCAACCAACAACAACTCAATTCAGATTTCCCAACTGGATTGTTTTAGGACTTGCTAACCCTTAAAAGACCATTGTCCAAGAGATCCACCTCCAGTTCTGCTCCTGGCCATGGCCAGAACTGAAATTCAACCTCAGCACCCACCTGTGACCTGGGTGATTTCCCAACTGGATTTCTACAGTGTCTGAGGTTTTTCTCCTCTCCCATGCAGTATCACCTGAGACATCTCCCTTCAGCCTCTCCAGCTGCTGCCTCTCTAGCAGGGACACTTCAATGACAAAAATTCTGTCCCTTGGTACTTTTAATCCTTATTCTGTTTGTGCAGCTCCAAAACACCCACCAATACAAACCTGGGCAGCACTTCCAGTTCTGCTTTTGCCAGAGCAGCTCACAGGCACTTCAGGGCATTTCACACAGCCCAGGGCTTTGTTTAGGCAGTGAGGGAAGAGTGCCTGGGACCTGGCCCTGGAATGAGGCAGACAGGGGCACCTTCATCCATCCTGAGAACCTCCCTTAAGCTCCAGAACAGGTGGGTCATATCTCAAGGGTCTATTTGGAATAGTTCCTGTCCCACACTAACCCCAAACTGTGACTAAAAGCTGCTTAGGGCTGGGTAAATTGGCCAGGCCAGCTCCACACCAGGGTCCATCTTCATGCTTAAAAACATGGGCAGTAAATTTCAAGATCTGGGGAAGATTTCCAGGCAGTGTTAAATTTACTGGAGCAGCTTAAATCCACGTGTCCCCAAATGTCATTGCACAATTGCTGCTTTCTCAGACCC
Organism: Ploceus nigricollis; assembly: GCA_013399945.1. NCBI lineage: Eukaryota > Metazoa > Chordata > Aves > Passeriformes > Ploceidae > Ploceus > Ploceus nigricollis. The sequence continues at coordinate 131,739 of VXBC01008939.1, read as the reverse complement.
AGCTCAATAAAACCCAGCTGGGTTCCAGGGAGATTTGCCAGGACAGACCACACCCAACATCCCCTTTGGGATTCAAACCCCCCCAGGAGAACAAGAATATTTAATACCTGTGGTGGGTCACAGCCAGCTGGAAAACCCATTGGAGTAAACCTGGAGGAATTTGGGCTCACAGTCCCTGCAGCAGGTGCAGGGAGTGATGGAGAGGGGAAGTGTGAGCAGGTGCTGTGTCCTCCCTCGGGTGTGCCATGGCCAGGACAGCACCCACCCCTTCTGAGAGCAGCACTGGCCCAGCTCAGCACCCAAACACCGAAATCAGGCAGAACTGGCAATCAAGAATGGCAGAAGCAAGAGGCAGGTGCATCACAGGATCATGGAAAGGTTTGGGTTGAAGGAACCTTAAAGATCATCTCATTCCACCCCTGCCATGGCAGGGACACCTTCCACTGTCCCAGGGGGCTCCAGCCTGGCCTTGGGCACTGCCAGGGATCCAGGGGCAGCCACAGCTTCCCTGTGCCAGTGTGTGATTAAAAACAATGAGGAATTTGTTTGTGCCCAGAGCCTTAAATCCAGAGAAGGTCTAGAGCTTTCAAAACCATGAGATGCCTTGAGCTGCCCAAGACAGGACCCTGAATCTCCATTACTGCCATGGCTCTGAAATAAACTGATTTGTTGGCTGCTCCTAAAGCACCTGATCTCCAGGTGGTTCCACCCAGGGCAGCAACAGAGCTGAGGTTGCTGAGATGCTTTAGGAGAAAAAGCAACTTCTCCCATTTCTTTGTCCCATTCTGTTGAGTCATCTCCTCTGACTGCACAATAGCTCCTGTTAAAACAGGCTCTCTACCCAATAACAAGGATTTTTAAGTAAAATCTTTGTTGGGTCTATTAGCAAATCATGAAACTGATTAGAGGCTTTGTGTTTTTTTTTTTTTTTTTAGGGTTACGTGTGTGGGGTTTTGATAATATTTTCATCTTCCTGCATCCAGAGATGCACTTTTTGTGGGACATGTCTCCATCTGCCTGCTCCCCTCTCACCATGACAGGGCATTTTTTTCTCAACAGAAAGCCAGGCTGCCCCTGCTCCCCCCTCCATCCATCACCCCCACACGCTGCAAACCTGCCCACTGCAGGTTTCACTGCAACTTTATCACCAGTTTTGCCCACACCACCACATGCAGAGGGGTTTCTGCCCCTCCGTGCCCCCATCCTTGTCCATCTGAAGAACAAGTTCTGTCTCACTCCCACCGTGAGATTGAGCTCGACCACAGCCACCCCTCACCACAGCCACCCTTCATCCTTACCTTGCCGAGTCCTGGCATTCAGGGGCAGCACATCCTGGGCTCCAAGAGAAATTGGGGAAAAAAAAAAAAAAATTTAAAATTGAAAAATTTCAAATCCTCGCCCCAAATCGCAGTGCCCCAGCGGAGTGTGATGCACAGAGGGTTTGTCCGTGGCAGCGAGGGCTCGGAACAAAGTTGTGGGGTGGAGGGGGAGGAGAGGGTGATTGACAGCCCTGGGCTGAGCCTCATCCCTCACCTTGGGCCATGCGGTCTGATTGGCCGCCTGCTGACATCCCCGAGCCCTGCACTTTTTAATAGACGCTTTTGGATGATCTACGGGGGAAAGGCTTGGAGAGGTGTGTTTCTGACAAGCCAGAAAGTCACCCGAGCCACGAGGGACTTGGCTTCACTCTTTTTTTTTTTTTACCCCTTTTTTTTTTTTTTTTTTTTTTTTTTTTCCTTGGGAGGAGGGGGATTCCTCATTTTGGCACTTCATGTTTTTCTGAAAACTTCGCGGCGATTTTTCCCCCTTTGCACCAGCCTGGACTAATGGATTACCACCTGCTTGGACTAATTCTGTCTTTTCTCTTCAATGGCACAAAGGTCTTAGCCGGGTACCCAATTTGGTGGTAAGATTCCTTCCTCCCCTCCTCGCCCTTCCTCTCCCTATGATTGATTAATGAATTCATTAATTATTAGCCATGGGAGCTGCGTGTTCCTTCCTTTTCACCCCTCGCCCCGCGGAGCTGCCCACGGCTGCATGGTGGAGTTGAAGCGTAATTTCTTCAGATTTGACCTGTAATTAATGAAATCAGTGAAAAGTTTGGGGGTTATTTTGAAAGGGCCATGCCTGGGTTTCCCTTTGCTCAAATGGAGGCTTCCCTACCACTCTTAATTTCTCCATTTTCGGCTCTTGGTTCAGATGTGAAAGGATGCGGTTTTATTTCCTTGTGCAATGGGAATTTTGTCTCTCGCATGACTCTGCCCACAGGGGTTTTCTCCCTTTCCATGAAACTGCAATTGATCCTTTTTAAAAAAAGAAAAAAAATTTTAATTCTATTTTCTGTTTGGTTGCTGCGTTTTTTTGGACTTCTTTCCCTTCTTTTGTTGTATTCTGTCATGTGAATTTAGTCCGGCAAATAACGCAAATGGCACCTGAGAAAACATTCATTAGGAAAATTGCTCAGAGGTGGATTTTGTTCATTTTAATTATGGAAATGTCGCTAATTTCCTCGCACCAACGAGAAAAATAAATTTGAAAAGAATTGGTTGTATCTTGCAATGAGGCTGATAAGTAACCTGAGTTACTTATTTTAAAAATAAATCTAACTCTATATAAATGAATATAGCAACCAAATGCAATTGGAAGCCCTTTAGAACAAGAAATACAGAATTAAATATTCCAGGTCATTTAAACCCAGCCCACAGCGAGTTGCATAACAGAATATTTCCGTTTATTTCTGTCTTTATGTAGGATTTCTTGCTGGAATATATCTTGTTAAGTTTCTGTGTGTGCCAGGTAGGGGCTGTGAGCCTGATGATCCGTAGGGAAAAGAGGGAGATGATGGAATTTGGTGCTACTGAGATTCTTGGGTTATTTTCGCCTTTCCAGAAAAGTCTCTCTTCTTTATTACTGAATTAGATCCTTTCAGTGCCAACATGGAGATGGCAAGAAGTAGGTGGGAGTGAACTTGGGAATGGACTGCCATGTCTGGGGATATTTAGAATTCAGGAGGGAAAAGACAAATTTTTTTTTGTTTGTTTTTTTTTTTTAATAATCCATTTATTCCCGTGGACTTTGGGAATGAGGATGTGCCATTCCAGAGGAGAAAGACTGAGAGCACAATGAGAAGTCCCCGCTCAGGAAGCGTTTCAAAGCTCCGCAGGTTCATGAAATGGCTAAATCACAGCAGGTTTTCCTGGAGAATTAAATTATTTCCTCGCCCTGAGCGTGGCTGCCGAACTTCAGGCCCTCAGCCCGGGGCAGGGGAGGCTCCTGAAATACACAGAGCAGCACTTTGATTCCTTCCATCCCTTTTCTGCCCCATCTGGGCACCGCTGTGCGGGCACGGGGCAGGCGGTGGAGCAGGTCAGCGTGCCAGGGCTGGGTCTGAGGGCAGCAGCTGCCTGGGGCAGGGACACCTCACCAGGATCTCATCCCATCCCACCAGCGCCTGAGCTGCCTCAGGCTTTGATAGAAATCAGGATTTAATGCCCAAATCAAGGAGGGTTTCGACTCTCAGAGCGAGGAACCGAAAGCTTCTCGATGAAAAGGTCTCGTTTTTTCCCTGCGAAGCAAAAATGTCCCCCTGAGCAAAATGTCTCCTGTGCCTGTTTTCAGGAGCAAATGCTGCAGACAGGTGTCTGCCCCTTTCCCTTCTCCCAAACCCCTCTGAGTTCACCCCAGAGGAACAATACAGAGGATGTAGGACACAGACACCAGGGGCATGGCAAGCAGCATCCCTGGGAAAGGAGGGAGCACACTCTCCACACAATTTCATCCACAGATCCAGGTTTTGCACATTTCTGTAGATTCTGGCAACACTGAAGTGCCACAGAGTCTCTGCTGCTCTGGAGGGACGTGAGGAGGTGCCCATGTAGGGCTGTGGGGTTTTAGAGGTTTCTTGCAGGCTGAGGGAGCAGGAGGGCAGGAATAGCTGGGCCAGGGCTCCCTGGTGCTCAGGCACAGCCAATGCTCCCAGAGCACACAAATCCAAGGTCTCCTTTGGTCCCATTGAAGGCTTTCAATCTCTGCCCTGTGGAAATGAGGTTTATGTGGTGGACTCTGGCACGGTGTTATCTGTGCTCTTAAAAACCCCTCATTTTCCAACTGTCTTCCTGATCCTCTGACCTTCAGGCAGGCACAAAGGAGGCTTTGGAGGATGAGCCCCACTTGCAGGGTTCAGCACACCCCAAAACAGGGCAAGGAGAGCAAAGGTGGGGCTCAGCATCAGCCTGGTCCCCTGTGCTGGTGTCCTGCAGCCGTCCAGGCCAGGCTGGATTGGGGCTCCCTTGGGCTTCCCTGCCCCCAGCTAAACCCATCCCTGGTGAACTCGAGACCTCCAGGGGGGCTGCCCATGTGGCAGGGCCCCAGGGATGCTGACAGGCAGTGCCCTGTGCTGCTGGCACCACCTTCCTGGGGATTTTCCTGCTGGATAGGGAATGTTTGGGCAGCAACATCAAAACAGATCCTTTCTGCTGTGAAAGGAGGGAAAGGTTTATTCCTGTGGTGGGGAGGAAGTGTCTGTGTGTGCCCTCGGAAAAGTGGTGAGAATGGGGTGTGATCACCTTGGAAATGGGTTTGGGGTGGCTGGAATGATCCTGCTGCTCCACGGTGCAGCCAGACAATGCCAGGAGCCCGGCAGCAGTGACACTGCAGGGGATGAAGGCAAAGGGATGGAGCTGCTGGGGGTCTGTGGGATGTGTTTTACTGAGGGGCCAGGGAAGGACGTGGTCCTTCACACTGTCCAGAGAGAGGAGAGCCCAAGTGCAGCCCTGGAGCTCTGCAGGGGGGTCCTGCCCCAGCTCTGGGCACAGCAAAGGGAAGGTCCCTGTGCTGCAAACCCAGAGCTCGGGGTCCAGACCCGCTGCTGGCAGCAGGATGGGGAAGCCAAGAGGGGGTTTCAGCCCAGCTGGGTTGTTGGAAACTCCCTGACATCGCCCTGTCCCTGGCCAGGCAGCTCTGGGTGAGCTCCAGGGGTGGCTCAGGCTGTGGATGTAACCTCCAGGGAGGTATTTTGACACAGCTCCAACCCTTCTTCACATGCTGCCATCCCATTACAGCCCTGAGAGGGAACAAATGGGGCACAGATGGGAAAAGGTCAGCGAAATGCTGCCTGTGAGTGCTGACAGGAGGAGCTGAGGCCAACAAAGCTCCCTCAGAGACCTGTCCAACCCTTTGGCTGTCTGCTTAGTGCTGCTAGAAGAGAAGGAGGAGATGGAGAGCTGTGGTGGGGCCGTGCAGACCAGGCTGCTGCTCCTCCTGACCCCCCACGAGTGGTGTGGGTGGGCAGTGAGGGGCAAAGCTGGGCTGACCTGTCCATGAAAACAGCCCTCAGCACCTGAGTGGCCACAAGTGTTCAGGATCTTTTGTGGGCTTCAAGGTTTTCTTCAGTGTCTTTCCCAGCCAGGTTTAGGCAGTGGGAATCCCCATCCCCACCCTGCCAAGTGGGATGGCCAATCCATGCCATGGGAAGCAGAGCTTTTGGAGCTGGAATTCAGGGCTATCCTGAGCCCTGAGCAGCAGCCACTGCCAGAGCAGATCTCCAGGGATGCACAGCCCTGTGCAGGGTGTGCCAGGGGGCATCTCCTGCTGGTTTTGCCCCTCCCCTGTGCAGAATCCCAGCGTGGTTTGGGTTGGAAGCAGCCCTGGAGGTCGTTTTGTTCCACCCCTGCCAGTGGAGTCCTGAGCTCAGCAACAGCTTCAAAATGCTCCCAGAGCTTGGCAGCACAGAGCAGTGGCACAATGCTGACCTTCAGGAGGTCTCATTCCCTCAGAAATGAGTCCCTGGTGTCTCCTGGAGTGCCCCAGGACAAGCCTGGAGCCACAGGAGCCCAGTGAGAAGGGATCTGACTCACCCAAGAGCCTTTCTGCCCTTAGGACACAAATCTCTGTTGCCAGTCCTGTACCTGAAGCCAGAATTAAATTTAAGTGGCCACAAAGAGCTCTGGAGAAGCTGCTGAATTGCAACCAGTTGTTCCTCATTTGACTCCTTCACTAAAAGCAGCGTTTGCCAAAGGGAAGCACCTGCTAAAGGCACCCCAAGGCACAGCACTGGGAACTCAGGGGGGATTTTTGGCCACCCCACCCTCTCAGTGGAGGTGCTGGGGTGGGGGAGGCCACAGAGCAGTGATTTTCTGTGCCAGCTGTGCTCCCTGCTGAGCCCCAGCTCCAGCCCTGATGGGGGCAGGTAGGAGCTNAGCTCAAACCTGAGGCATCAAGGTGATGGTGACAGGAGCAGGAGCTCCCAGCTGGGCTCACCTGTGAGCTGAGGGCACCTGGGGCTCCTGTGCTGCTGTGTGGAGGCTCAGCTCAGGAGGGTGCAGAGAAACTCCAGTGGGGCTGGAAGGGTGGAAGGGAGGCCCTGGGCTCGTGCAGGGTGACCAGGGGAGGTGAGGGCTGCTTGGAGGGCTCTCACAAAGAGCACGGGGCTGATCTCTCCTCTCCAGTGCTGAGCAATCCAATTGCCAAATAAAGTTCACTCCTGAGGGACCCTCCTTGCTGCAGGGAGGGGAGCAGGGGCTGTCCTGGGACATTTGTAGGAGCAGTCTGCACTGCCCTGCCTGGTCCCACTCTCTAGCTTGGCCTGGAGACCTCCAGGGATCCTCCCAGGCTCCCCTCCCGTGGCTGTGGGACACTCTGCTGAGGCCAGTGCCACCAAAGGTGGTCCTTGGGTCTCCTGACAGACATCTCCTGGGTCACTCCATTCCCAGGGCACATCTGATGGGGGCTGTGCCTTCACCAGGACCCCCAGCAGCTCCAGCCCACGGCTCCAGTGAGAGCCACAGCCCCAGGACAAAGCTGGAGGCCCCTCCTGTGCCACCACTGAGCCAGGGATGACACAGACTCCAGAGCACAAGGCTAAAAGCAGCCAGTTTATTGGAACCCCTTCTTTTATACCCTGCTCTGGTACAGGTGGGCCTGATTGTTCATTTAATCAACACATTTCACACGATTAGTTAATTAAGAAGACACCCTTTGGGGTAAATCTGAGAAAAACAACTTGTTATAAACACCACTGCAGGCAGTTTACAATTCTTTCTCTCTGCTTCCCTAAAAGTTCCCAGACCAATGCATGGGAAAGCTTCTCTGGCTTTCTGTCTCTCTGACCAGACTCAAATCCACTCAAATCCACTCCACTCCTGCTCTGCACAACACTCCTGGGCCCAGGCACGGCCACCCCAGCTGGCTCAGGACAGGATTTCAGCTCATGCTCTCGCTCCTCTGAGGGGTGTGGGAGCCCAGGGAGGTGTCCCCAGCCCTGCCTCCCTCCCTGAGCCCAGGGACAGGGCTCTGAGTCACTAAATCATCCTGACTTCTGAATTCCACCTTTGGCTGGCACTCAGGGGGTGTTTGATCCCTGCTGCTGTCCTGGAGGACAGATGGACATTCCCTGCAGGGGCACCAGGGCTGTGAGCAGCAGCAGGAGCTTCTCTTCCCCCTGACCCTCTCAGTGGTGCTCATCAGACCCTTCCTTTGCCAGCTCAAACAGTTCAGCGTGGCTGGATTTCACATGGAAAGGCAGGAAAATGTCCAGGCAGCCAGCTTGAAAGAAAAAAAAACCCCAAACATTACCAAGGAAGTAATAAAGACTAAAGAATTGAGTGTCTATTGAAACACGCAGGTGTGGTGCACAGCATTTCCATTATCCCTGGCACGTTTCCACTCAGTGACATTTTCCTCTGACCTGTGCTTCTCCTCTCAGTGCCCAAGGCTCAGCAGAAGCCCCCTGGGAATCCCCCTGGGGTGCTGCCCAGGCCTGGGGGCTGCTGGGGACAGAGCCCTTGGTGTGGCAGCACCTCAGCACACCTGGCAGTGCTGCTGAGCTGGGCCAGTGCTGACCCTCCCTCTGCTGACCCTCCCTGCCCTGTCAGCCTTGCCCTGAGCCAAAATTCTGTCTGTGGCAACCTGGCTCAGCCTGAGCTTGCCCTCTGATTCGTGCCAGGCCTGAGTGAAGCACCCTTGGCTTGTCCAGCAGGAGCTTTAAGCAGCTGCCTGGAGTGGCTGCTCTCGCTCCCTGGTGTCTGGTGTGACACCAGATCAATGTGGAGCATTTCTGAGCATTCAGACAGAAAGAACTCTGGATTCAGAGTCCAGCCATTCACCAGTGTGGACACATCACAGCTCTTGATGAAAGTCAAGGCTCATTCCATAAATACTGAGCAGCCATCATCATTTTTACAGCATTATGAGCTCGTACCAAAGGCTTCTTGAAGCCTTCATGGATTTTCTTTGTCCCCATGGCTGTGATCCTGTCCCAGCAGATAAACTGGATCCTGCAAACTGCAATCCAGTGCTCTGACACCCCTGCTGTGCTTAAAGCCACTTTTCCTCTCAGTTTCCCAAAGGCAGCAGCTCCAAGAGGAGCTTGGATGGAATTGTGCTCCAGCTCTGAGGAGCTCTGAGCTGCACCTCCAGATGTTGCTCTGCAGCCAGGGGTCTCTGATGGGATGTCTGAGCCAGGCTTCTGCTCTGGGAGGTCACCAAGGCACCCTCTGCTGCTGCTGCCCTTCTGGGAGGTGCAGAAGTTCTGTCTCAGCCCTGATTTTGGGAGGGTTGGAGCCTCCTGGGCTCAGCTCTGGTGGGTGGAGCAGCCCAGTGGCTCCAGGCTCGACTCCTGCTTTTCACTGGCTTTTGTTGGGACGAGACAAATTTGATCTTCAGCTGCTCCTGCTCATGCCCACAGCCTCATCCAGCTCCCAGCACCACTCAGAGGCTCTGTCAGGGGTTTTCCCAGAGGACTTGCCAGGAGCTCAGCTGTAAAATTTACACATCACACACACAGCTCGTGTTCCCTCCCTCACCTGAAGCTGAATTTTAGCCTTCTGTTGGCACTGCAACCTTGTTCTTGCTGACCTAATCTTTCATTTTTGTGCCTACAAATGGAAGTGGTTCAGTGATGCTGATGTTTGCAGTGAAGTCTCAGCAATGCTGGCTGTGCTGAGAGGTTTCCAGTACCAGGCTGTGTTATTTAAGGTTTTTTGGGTGGAGTTTTCAGGCTAAAGGCAATGTCTGGGTGGGACACAGGCTGAGATTTCTGTGTTTGTTGTGCTGTGATTAACACCTGGAGCCCTTTAACACCACCTGTGCCCTGATTTGTTGCAAATCAACAGATATTATTAACACAAAAGGTATTAAAAATCTAAACAGCCTACACTTAAAATACAAACAAAACAATTTTGCTGAAGGAAATATAAATGGGGTTTGATCTATGGATAATAATCTTTTTCTGGCTCTGATTATAATCTGAGCCATCCCAGGCTTTGTTGCTGTGTTTGGTGATGGTTCTGCAGGAACAGCAGCACTGAGAGCTCTTTTTGCTCTGNTAATTTTTTTTTTTATGTAAAATGATTTTTTTTTTGATTCTGTGAAATAGATATGTTAATAATTACTATTAAAATTATATTTTATATATAATTTTTATGTAGAACAGTAAAATGCCATCCCTGGAACATGAAAGGACCACACTCTGAAAAGCAGATTTGCCCTGATAAAGGAGCCAAAGTCTCTAATTCCATTTCTGAAGATAGCTTTCCTGATTTGCTAATTTGCTCATTTGTCTTTTTCACAATTCACTGAACCTGTCTGCTTTTAATTA
>VXBC01008939.1:99892-114799 GCA_013399945.1 Ploceus nigricollis | reverse complement strand
CACTGACCACTGCCCCCACTGCCCCCTCTGTCCCCTTCTGGCACGGATGATTCCCTGTCAGACCTTGGGGCAGGTCTGACTGACCCCAAACTCTGCCACAAACCGAGCAGGATGGGGATTTGTCAGAGCTCCTGTTGCTGTCTGGGCTGATTTCTGACTTCTCCACGAGGCCACTTGAGGCCTCCAAGTCTCAGCTGGGCTGTTCTTCACACCCAGTCTGATCTGAGGAGCATTTTGGCCCCAGTTCCTCCCCAACAATCTCTCTGTCACCCCCAGGCCCCAGTGCCATCAGCACTCCACAGTGACCCCTCTCTGTGCCCCCTCCTGTCCTGCCCCACTCCAGGGAATCACAGAATGTCCTGAGCTGCAAGGGACCCACAAGGATCACCCAGTCCCACCCCTGTTCCTGCCCAGACACCCAAAAATCCCACCCAGGCCATCCCTGGGAGTGGTGTCCAAACCCTCCTGGTGCTCTGTCAGGCTGGCTGGCAACAGGAAAGCAGAGAGGGTGACACAGGGAGGGGAGGTTGAGATTGCAGCACGAGGCAAGAGGGTTAAAATGAGCAACAGAACAAAGTGGAGCAGAAAAATCCAGGGGCTGGAGATTTATGGAGAAAGAAATTTGTGGCTGAGCAAAGGGACTGTGAATAGGTGGCATTTTGGGGATGAGACCTTCTGCCATCAGGAAGTTAATGGCTTTTAGGGTGGGATTTTTCACAAGTGATGTTGGGAACCCAAACTGGAAATGAGAACCCAGAACCTGATTGGGGGTCAGGTGCTAAAAAAAGCAGGAGATTGGGAAGTTGGAGATTTGGGATCATTCCCATCTCAGTATTGAGCAAAGAGGACACAGGAGGGAAAGGGGAGAAAGGAGAGGTGGGGAGGGGAGGAGGAGGAGATGCCTGAGTGTGGGAAATGCATTTGCAAAGGACTTTTTGGACTTGATAGAAAGTTTCTATGGCTTTGTATATTTGTATGTAAACACTGAGATAGGGTGTGCTGGCTTGGGAAGGCCATGGAACAGAGATGACATTATTGAGAGAGAGATTGAACTAGAAATAAATTTCAACAACCTTCAAAATACGGCCTTACAAAAAGACCAGATATTTTAGAGAATTAGAACTGTGAAAGATACTTTGTAACAAGACCACATGAAGAAAAAATATAAGTAATTAGTGTTAAAAGTAGCAAAAGCTGATAGGCTAAAAAACATTTACAAGGTATTGTAACCAAGAAATAGGTTAGCTTCTAATAGAATAGCAGTGAGTTTTACATTTCTTTTGTCTCACTCTTCATCGAGATTGATAGTGAAATAAAATCCTTTAAAATGCCTCTCAGTTGCCCCATCTCTGGAAAAGCCAAGGAAACAACACCCGAGCAGTGACACTGGCTCTGGACAGAGTCATGGCAATTCCAGCTCCCAGCTGTCCCAGAAAGCTCAGGCAGGCAAATTGGGATGTTTTCAACAACCCTTGTCTCTGTGACAATGACACTGAACTCACCCAGGACATCCTCCTTCTCTCTCCACTCTTCTTCCCCACCACATCTCCCTGTCCTGCCCTCAGGACGTGGTGGATCCCAGAATGGTTCCAGGCAGATCTGTCCCAAAAGCCCCACAGAAATGCTCTGGGTCCTTCAGCATCAAATCCATGGTGTGTTGCCAAAGAAGTGAATTTTAATCACAGAATCAAGGCATAGTCNCCAGAAAGCTCAGGCAGGCAAATTGGGATGTTTTCAACAACCCTTGTCTCTGTGACAATGACACTGAACTCACCCAGGACATCCTCCTTCTCTCTCCACTCTTCCCCACCACCACCTGCCTCGTGTCTCCCTGCCCTCAGGACGTGGTGGATCCCAGAATGGTTCCAGGCAGATCTGTCCCAAAAGCCCCACAGAAATGCTCTGGGTCCTTCAGCATCAAATCCATGGTGTGTTGCCAAAGAAGTGAATTTTAATCACAGAATCAAGGCATAGTCAGGGTTGGAAGTGACCTCTGGAGATGCCAGAGCTCAGCCCTGCTCAAAGCAGGCACAGACAGAGCAGGTGCCCCGGGCTGTGTCCCCTTGGGTTGTGTTTCCAAGGCTGGAATCTCCCCAGGCTCTCTGGGTCACCTGCTCTGCCACACCCACAGTGAACCAGAGTTTTCCCATGCCCAGAGAGAATTCCATGGTTTTCAGTTTGTTCCCATTGTCCTGTCAGAGGAGTTTGGTTGCAGCTTCTCCACCTCCCCACCCCAAGCAGTTATTTCCACACATTGACAAGGTCCCTCCTTGGGTTTTTCTCCTGGCTGCGCAGTCCCAGCTCTCCCAGCCTCTTGTACATCAGATGCTCCAACCCTGGACCACCTTTGCTGCTCCAGCAGCTGTGCAGAGGTTTCCCAGCCCCACAGGCCATTGCAGGGATCATCTCCAGGCTCTTTAGGGCTCTTACCTGGCCCCCACCACACCCAGCACTGCCAGGCAGGGCTGAATGCTCACCTGATGCTCTCCTCCAGCTCCACCCTTCCCAGTCTCATCCTCTGAATCTGCTCCTGTCCAGGCAGAGAAGCCCCCAGAAGGGCCAACCCCACCTCATTTACCTGCACAGGTGTCTGAGGGTGCAGAGAGGAGGTGCAGGGGGTGCTGAGGGTGGTACCACCACCAGTGAGACCCAGCCCATCCCTGGGGACTCTTCCCTGAGCATCCTCAGTTCTGTTGGGGCCACAGGCCGTGACATCCAAGGCTTCCAAAACAGCTCCTCTGGGATGTTCTGGGAATGCCAGGCTGGTTCCAGGCTCTCACAGGCACTGCTGGGGGTTATGATGCCTCAGGTTTGAGCTTTTCTATTTTTCACCTTCTGTGCTGCTTTAGTGTGTGGGTCTGGGCTCCATATTATGGGATGGTGAGCTCTGTGCACAGAGCAGGGAGACAAAACAATTCCTTCTCCAGCTGGGGACCAAGGACAAATGATCCAGATCTCAGGCCCAAGAGCACAAACAACGTGGGCTGGAGAGAGAGAAACAAGCAGGATGGGACTGCATGGGCTAAATCTGGAATTGTAATTGTAATCTAATCTGTAATTAACTCCAATATGCAAATAGAGCAGAACTTATAAAAGTGGGAGACCCCGTGATCAGTGGGGCATTTTGTGCCCATTTTGGGTTCCCCTGGGGTGCAGCCCTGGCTGGGCTCTTGTGCTGCCCAAGGTGGATCCATTGAGGAGATATTTTTAATAAATCCCTGCTTTATTCTTTAGCTCCTCCAGTCTCTGTTCTAGGTCAGCCTGAGCACAGTTAGGGCTGTGCTCCTGTACCAGCTTGTGGGAGAAACATCCCCAAGGCTTTTCCAAGAGCCTGGTGGCTTTCTGCTTACCTGTTCAAAAGGTTACCTGTGTAAAAGGTGAAGCACCTGCATGGTTCATGGTTGGGGCTTGCAGCCTCATCCTGCTCTGCTGGGGATGGAAAGTCAGGAAGGGCCCTTTGGGATAATTAAACACCCAGTGCCCAGCCCACATGTCCAGAGTGCAGGGCAAGGACCTCATCAGAGGGGAGCAGGTGAAACAGGGCACTGGATCACGGCCTCAAAGTGTAAATGTTCTCCATTTGGTACAAGGGGAGCCTGAGAGACGAGCTCAGGGGGAGGTGACCAGAACCAGGACACCCAAAGGGGGGTCCCTGAGCCACCTCTCAGTGTCACTGGATGGATGAGGCACTGATGTGGGTGGAAAAATGGAAAGTGAGCCAAATTTTTCCCATGGAAAAATGGGAAGTGAGCTCCCAGGTGTGCCTGTTCTCTGCTGGCTGGGGGAGGAAGCAGCACAGCCAGGGTTTGCAGTAAAGCCCCATCTCTGAGCACACAGCCACACTCTGGGCCACTGCTCACTGAGTTACGGTGTCACAGAACAACCATTTAGGTTCATCTCATCTCCAGGGTCATCTGCTGGTCCCTCACCACGAGAGCCTGCCCAGAGCAGCCCCCTGAGCACCGTGCTGGTCTCCACTGCACTCCCACCTCTGTGTCCATGTCCTGCCCATCCTGGGAGCCCCAGACTGGACATGGAACCCACCTGTGGTCTCCCAGCTGCTGAGCAGAGGGGGAAAATCACATCCCTCGATTTTCCAGTCTTGCTAATGCAGCCTCAGGGTGCAGCTGACCTTTCTTACTGCATGGACACAACAGATCATCCAGCTGTTCCAGCTGTTGCCCACCAGGATCCTCAAGTCCTTTTCTGCAAATTGAGTCACCCCCAGCCTGTGCTGTGCATGGGGCTGTCCCAGCCCTGGCTCAAGGCCTTGAATTTGCTTTTCTTGAGGTTCCTGAGGTTCATGGAGCTGTCTGAGGCCAGGCTGGACAGGACTCGGAGCCACCTGGTCCAGTGGAAGGTGTCCCTGCCCACGGCAGGGGTGGAACAAGATGATCTTGGGAGCCCTTTCCAACCCAAAGCACTCTGTGGTTCCATGATCCTCATTCTGCCTCCAAAGCCAGCTGCTGGCAGGGAGGGGAGGGGATTATCTCCTAATTATGCTGTGATTGAAATTCCTGTGCTCAACTCATTTAACAACCAGCCAATATCTTGATCTTCCTTCTGTGCTCCACACAAGCCTCTGAATTTCATTATTTCTTTAACTGTCAGGACTTTAAGACCCAACTTAGTTTTCCAGCCACAGCCAGACCACCTCTTGTGCTTCTTGGTGCCAGGTCCCTGGCAAGAACCAGCACATTTGTGGAGAACTGATGTTGGCCACTGAGTCACACCGTGTGCCCAGAGAAAAGTTTTATTTGTAAGGAACATTCCTGAGGATCAGGCATTTATTTTATTTTAGTTAAGACCCTCCTCACTCCAGAAAAAAAAAAGCCACAGGGGTTTAGCACAGGTTGCCCCTGTTCTCTGCCAAGGGTGTAATTTTGCCACAGCCTTTTGTCAGTTGTTGTGCCCAGGGATCTCCATCTCTGTGAGAAATGAATGTGAGCTTCTCTGAGAGTTAAAAAAAAGTACAAAAAAATCCATGGGTCTTTCTGAGATCTACAGCACAGCAGGGCTGTGGTGAGTTCCAGCACTGACAGATGCCTGGACAGCTCTTACAGGAGCAGGCTGCAGCTGGCATGGAGTGACAGGAATGGCTTGATTGGATATTGGGAAGGAATTCCTGTCTGTGAGGGTGGGCAGGCCCTGGCACAGGGTGCCCAGAGCAGCTGGGGCTGCCCCTGGATCCCTGGGAGCGTCCAGGGCCAGGCTGGACAGGGCTTGGAGCAGCCTGGGGCAGTGGAAGGTGTCCCTGCCATGGCAGGGGTGGGATGAGATGGGATTTAGGATCCCTTCCCACCCAAACCATCCTGGGATTCCATGGTTCTCTAGTGCAGCTCTGGAAATGCCAAACCAGGGCTGTGTCTGCAGAGCAAATTCCCTCTGGAGGGATGGGTGGGAGGCAAAGGGTGGGCAGGAAGCCTGTGAAGGGTCAATAAAATGACCCAGGCTTGGCCCAGGGACACTGAACTTGGAGTTCTGAGGAGCCTGAGGTACAGGAGGGCTCTGGAGCAGAATTTGTTTCTGTCAAAACCCAGGAGAGATTGGAAGAGAGGTGCCAAGAAGATGGGCACAGCAGGGCATGGAGGGGACCAGCCTCAGCTGGGGGTTGGAGCAGCCCCCGGGTTTCTGGTGTTTGCAGACTGTGGCTGTTTCTGCAACGTGAGCTGCAGACAGAGCACTTGGGAAAGGTTTAAAGCTAATTTATTTACAGAGCTTGTTTGGGTCACAAAGGAATAGAGCAGTAGGGGGAAAAATCAGCAGGGGACAGAGGAGTTTTCCTCAGTGCCTGTGGGTTCAGGGAGCCCATTGCACTGGAGGGGTGTCACTGTCTGCTGGGACAAACGGGGTCGGGATGGTTCGTTCACCGATCCCAAAAGTGCAAAAGACAAACAGCAGGGGACTGTCAGTTTAATCACAACAATGCACCTTTATTGAGTGCCCACAGCAAGTGTGATAGAAGGATTTAGAGAGGAGATAAAGGATGGAGAGAGAGAGAAAGAGGGGAAGGGGGATATAGCTGCCAATGGAGAGATGAAATCCTCGTGGTCCGGCCAATGGATCCGCTGGGGAGAGTCTCAAAGTCTTGGTGAACTCAGGGGTTTGTTATTGTCCTCCATTGTGGGGGGAGCAGGTAAAAGACAATTTACAGGCTCACAGGCAGTGAGCCAGAACCATTGTTTTCTTGGTACCTGCAGGCAACACTTGGCAAACATCCCCCTTCAGTCAGGCCAGTGCCCCTGGGTTAGGATTCTGGGGGTCTCAGTCCTTGGGGAGAGCTTCAATCTCCATCCATCACAGTGGCTGTGAGGCAGATGAGGGATCTTCTGTGAGAGATCACCAAAGTTACCCCAGAAAGTTCATTTGGCCAAGAGGTGAGAAGTTCATGGGTTGTTGTGATGAGTGGGTATCATCCAGCAGGTGTGAGTGTACAGAGCAAGCTGCTTTGTGCTAGGGAAGGATGCAGAAGAGATGATGCTGAGTCCAGTTCAGAAGCTGAATAGTTTCTTTATTATACTATATTAGAACACATTAATATATATTCAAAGAGGAGATACTACAACTACATCTTAACTTCTAACTACCATATCTAACTCCAACTGTGACTTCTCGTGTCTCCCTCTGAGGAGGGAGTCCAGACCCAGGGGCATCCATTGGCCATCAGGGCCAAACAATGCCCAGCAGTGTCCAATCAACCAATGATTCCAGGTAAACAATTTCCCAATGCATTCCACATGGAAAAACAAGAGACAAGAACAGAAATTGTTTTCTTTTCCTTCCTCTCTCTGCTCCTCTACAAAACTTCCCTCAGGGAGCAGAGATGGGGGCACTACACTGCTCCTTGCCAGGCCCTGCTGGAAGCAGTGCAGCATCTCAACACAGCAAACACCTGCAAACAATCCCTTGGCCAGCCCCCACCTCAGCCAGGCCAGAACTCCAAGCAGGGTCTGCAGGGTCTTGTCTCCACCATTGTGATGATCATCAGGCAAAAATGAGGGGAACTTTGGTCCATCTCTTACCAGGGGTCAGCACAGCCCACCTGGGGAACCTCTGTCCTTCCTCCACCACGAGGATCCCCGTGTGCTCTGCAGTTCCCACAGTGTTATTTGAAATTACTGAGTTTCCTTGGACTCAGGTGTGCAGAGCTCCTGTGCCCTGCCCATGCCCTGCACACCTCAAAGGCTGCTGGAGGACTTCAGCTTTAGTTAGAGAATATTGAGATATTCAGGGGTGTTGATAATATTGATCCCACCCTACACAACAGCTCCTGTGCCATCCTCCTCTCCCTCCTCATGGGCACAGGGAGCAGGAAAAATCCCCCTTGCAAAGCCAGGCAGGGCTGTGTGACCCCTGAGTGTGATCCCTTCACCCTGAGGGTGAGCAATTCACTTCTCCTGGCTCCAGCAGCCCTTTTCAGGAAGGCACAGGCTGGATTTGGGGACACTCAGTGTAAGAGAATCTGCAACAAGTGTTGGGCACTGGTTTTTTGCTTTGAGATTTGTGCCTTTGCACTCCCCTGGTCTGAATCCCCACTCACCAGCTATTGTCCTGCCCTCTTCTGCTGGACACAAAGTCTTAATCTTCCCCTTCTTCCCACTGTAACTAAATAATCTCTCAGAAGTCTTTCCAATAGACTGATCAAACTGTCAGCATAAGCCACTGCCTCAGCTCCCTGCCATTGCTCCTTTGTCCCCTCCCCGTGTTTAACATCCCATTTACAACAAGGAGGAGGCTTAAACCACTCCAGCAGTGCCTGCAGCATCCTGAGCTGGGTGAGACAGCACAGCCCAGCCAGAGCTCCACACAGGAAACAGGACAGAACTGCCCTGAACCATCCAGGAGGGAAGCTGCAGGCAAATCCCAGAGCTGAAGAATCCAATTCCATAAACACCACCCTGTCCTCCTGCCCTGGGTGTCTCTGCTGAGTGGGAGGGGGTGGCTGCTTCCTCCTGGAGGTGCCACTGCAGGTGGCAGAGGCTCAGCCTGCAGCAGCTCCAGGGCTGTGGCACGTCCTGCCTGCTCCCAGAGGGGTGACATTTGTGGCTCACACCCCCAGACACCCCACCAGGCTCCTCTGCCAGCATTTCCTGGGCTTTGCTCAGAACCAGGGGGTCACAATGGCTTTTCCTGGCTGGCAGCTCAACTTGGAGCTGGTCACTCCTCCCTCAGCTCATCCTGCCCGGTGCTGGGGGAGAAGAGAGGTCCCTGCTCCCCCCAGACCACCAGGGGAGCATTCCTGAAGGACCTGATCCTCTGACATCCCCCATTCCTCCTGCTCTTTCAACAGGAATTTCTGAGCTCCCCATGTCCCAAACACATCCTCAAGCAAAGATATGGGAGCAGGAATAACAGTTCTTTATTAGGAAAATTAAAAATACAAAAAATGAAAACAAACCCCTGCCAGAGTCAGAGCAGGCCCTGGCCCCTGTGGGTCAGGGTGGTGGCAGCAGTGCCATTCAGGGGTGGCTGCAGCCCTCCTGCAGTGCCAGCTGTGGCTCTGCTGGAGCAGGGATCCTGGACAAGGGGGGAGTTTTCCTCTGGAGCTCCAGGGCTGCTGGAGATGGGCCTGGGCTCCCTCTGGGAATGCAGAGGAGAAGAAAGCTGCTCCTCTGGGAATGCAGGGGGAAAAGAGAAAAGGGAGAGAGAAAGGAGAAAAGAGAAAANAACTGCCCCAGCTCTGACAGATGGTGACAGAACTCACAGCCCAGCCACATCTCTAACCTGAGACACCTCAGCCCAGGCAGGTGCTGACCCACCCCTGATGGTGCCAGGACTGTTTCAGAGTTACCCACAGCTCCTGTCTCTGCTGAGGGAGGGGGCTGCAGCTGCAGCTGTGTCCCCCATGCTGCTCCCCCTCAGTGCCAGGCTGCCAGAGGTGACACTCCAGCCACCAAGGCTCGGGTGCTGCCCCTTCTTCCCCAAAATCCCCTTGCACCCAGCCACAGCAGAGCTGCTGGGAGAGGATCCTCAGGGTCTGTAGTCCAACCTCCCCTGGGGCAGAGACATCCCCAGCACCACCCCAGGGCAGCAGGGGCTGTGTCCACCCCAAACCCCATGGATGAGATCCCCCCTCTTTGCCGGGCAGCTGGAAAGGGAATTCTTCCTCATGCCCATCCTGCATTTCCAGCTGCATTTCCAGCTGTTTCCCATCATCTGGGAAGAGTTTGGCTCTGCCACATCTGGAACTGCCCCACGAGTGGTTGTGGGCTGTTGTTGGACTCCTTCAGCCTCCTTTCCTGCCCACTGACCCTGCCCAGCCCTTCCTCCTCTCCCGGGAGCCCTCAGCCACCCAGCCCTGAGCACATGGTCACACCTCCTGGACAATGTCCCTTTCCTGCAGGTCCCTGTGGGTGCAGCATTCCCACCAACACCAGGGATGCCCCTGGATGTGCTGAGCCCACACTGACCCAGCCCAGGGAGGTAAAGCTGCTCCGGTTCAAACTGGGCACGTTCAGCCCATTCACTCACAGGAATTGTGAGTGAAGATTGTGAGAGGAGACAAATGACCCCAGAAAATTCACAGAATTTAATCAGAGGTTTGGAAAAGCCCAGTGGGGCAGGGCTGGGGCTGTGTGGGGCAGGGAAGGTCTGGCTGGAGAAGCTGCAGTGGGAATTGCTCAGCACAGCCAGCTGGAGGGGGGCACTTCTTGGGCAGCACCCCACTGGCAGGGAGAGCTGTGGGTTTGGATTTGTGTGGATCAGGAGCGGCTGTGGGACCAGAAACAGCAGCAAATGTGAGAGGGTTTGTGGCAAGCACATTCTTTGCTCTCTCAGGAAATTTTCATAGAGGAGCAGAAAGCGAAGAAAGAGAAAACAATTTCTATTTCTGTCTCTTGTTTCTCCCATGTGGAGAATTGTTTAATTAGAGTCATTAGTTAATTAGATACTGGTGAAGATTTTTGCTCTGATGGCCAATCACATCCACCTGTGTCTGGACTCTGAGGGGAGAGAGTCACAAGTGAAGTTAGAGTGAGTAGTTAGATATGGTAGTTAGAAATGTAGTACGTAGTTTTAGTATCCCTCTTTAAATAGTATATTAATGTATTATAATAGAGATATAATAAAGAAATCATTCAGCCTTCTGAACTAGAGTCAGACACATCATCTCTTCCCATCTCAAGCTCACCTGCATTTTCTCTGCAATAGGGTTTAACCCTGGCAGAGAGGATTTGCTTTCACCTGGGGATGAGCACACCCCTTGCAGCTCCACACCTCCTTTTTCACCTCCTTTTCTGCATTTCCTCTTCCTCTAAACCCCAAAATCCCCAAGGCTTTGAGGCAGAGCTCAGCTCCCTGTGCTCAGGTGGACTTTAGGCACTGCCTGCTCCAGGAGCCAGCAGAGGGGGATCCCAGGGTGCTGAGCTCTGGGAATTCCAGGATCTCCCTTCCTGTCCGAGGATTCCCACAGCAGCTTTTGCTCTGCCCAGACCCCAGGAATGGTTCAGCAAATTCAGGAGCCACAGGCCAGTGCTTGCCAAGGGCCAGCCCCAAATTTGGGGGTGCTCTCGATGGAGATTTGGGAGCCTCATAATCTAAAAGTCGTGTGCTCAGTCCTCACACAGGGCACCATTAAATGTTGTTGGTCTTTTTCTATTATTTTTATTTTATTTTTGTTGAAGTTGGGATTGAAGTTTTTGAGAAGATATTTTGTGTTTAGGTTTAGATGTTTATTTTTTATCTATGTTATAGTTTCATAGGTAGTNTATTACTATATTTTAAAACCTTAAACTCTAATGTTTTTACTTTATGGTATTACACACTTTTAAGTTAACTACACACTAACCCCAAACACATTTGGGGTTTAGACACAAAAATCTGCCCCAGCCAAGCACATGTGACTCCTGATTTCAGTTAAGAAACCACCTGGTGATGCAAGCCCTGAACAAATTCCTGGGGCTTGAGTGATGGTCTCCCCTCTTTGCCCCTAAATTTCATTAAATCTGAAGGATCTGGGTGCATTTTTAAAGGGAAACAGGGAAACCCCATCCCACAGAGACTTTTTTTAGAGTACAGGAAGAAGATAAAGCAGATGCTTCTCTTTGGGAGGATGATCTGTCATTACCTGGGTGTCCTTTGGCAATCTTTAATGATTGATAGAGCACAATGGGAAACACATAAAATGCTGGTTATTATTCCCTGGGTGCAAACACTCCCACTGAGCAGGGCAGCCTCCTCCCAGCACTGCCCTTGGTGCCTCACCCTGGATTTTCCCTCTTCTGGCTTTCCCTTGCTGCTGCATCGCTGCACCCCTGAACCTCCTTTGCTTTCAGCCTCCCTGGGATTAGAGGTGAAAATAATCCATCGGGGTGAAAATAATCCATCCTCTGCCAGCCTGTCCACAGGGAGAGCCTCTTCCTGCCCCCATGCAATCCCTCCATCCACCCCTGCCATCCCTCCATCCCTCCCTCTATCCCTGCCATCCCTCCATCCCTCCCTCTATCCCTGCCATCCCTCCATCCCTCCCTCCATCTCTCGTTGTCCCCTCAGCTCCTCTGGCAGCATCCCTGCAGCTCTCACCACCCCAGCAACGACCTGGCACAGGGCTGGTTGATCCCCCAGGGCACAGGAGGGGATCCCCACCCTGGGGACAGCAGGGGGGTGGTCTCTGCTCCCCGAGGGTGGCCTGGACATTCCCAGCCGCAGCCCAGGGCTGGAGCTGTGGGGCCACCATCAGTGCCCAGCTCAGGGCTCGGGGGTGGCCTCGCTCCTTGGTTTTTCCAGCAGGTCTGAGCAGCTCAGTGGGAGCTTTCCAGAAAGCCCCAAACCACCTCTGGCAGCTCTGAGGGTGGCAGAGCAGCCTGGGCCCCTCTGCAGTGAGCCCAGCACTCAGCCAGGCTCACCAGGGGCTGACCCCACACCCCAGCTCCCCTTGCTGCCTGCCCAGTCCTGATCTCTTCCTGCCTGCTTGCCCTGCCAGCCTCAGGTGGCCTCGAGGCCATTTTTGTGGTACCAGCACTGCTCACAAACCCCTTTTGCCACCCCTTGCACACAGCTCCCCTTCCCAAGGTGTGCTGCTCGCAGAGAGGCACCGCATGTGCGTGGACAATAAACAAAAACCACCCAGGCCCCAGAGGAATTTAAACACCCTGAGCTGAGGGGAGCCCTCAGAGCGAGGATTAAATCATTTCCAAGCAGCCACGGGTGTGGGAGTGATTTCTAGATGGATTTTTGCCTTTTTAAAAGGATTGTGGCCCTTAGTGACCACATGAAGGGGGAAGTTTAGTGGGACAGGATCTGTCCTTGTGGGTGCTGGGTGTTGTTCAGCTCACACAATTCATCCACGCTCTTTAACGAGGTCATTTCTGAGCACACCAAGTGGGAAAGGAGCTCTGTGCTTCAAGGGGCTGTAAAAATCTGTGGGCACTTTCCAGGACAGTGAAAGATTCAAACCCCACATCCCATCCCTGCCCTGGCCCTCACCCTTGGCTGGCATCAGCCTCCAGTGCTCAGGCAGCTGAACCTCCATTTTAAAATGAATTTTAATCTGTTTTACTGACCCCCAAGGACTGCAGAGCTGGGTGGGGAGTCTGTGGTGACACAGGTGCCCCCTCTGTGGAAAAGCTCCAACCTCCAGACACGCTCAGAGGGTGATTCCTGAGTGAAAAGCTGCTGTCCATTCCCTCTCCTCATTGGAATTCTGTCAGGTTCTGTATGTTCTCCACACTCACTCAAGAGTTGACATTTCCCCCCTCAGATGTGAACATCCATTGCATGCTTTGACTTGCAAAACTTTCCCTGCTGCTGCTGCTCTTGATCTTCAGGCAAACCCAAGAATTTGTGTGTTCCCCTGCCCACAGAGGGCTGCAGGGGAATTCAATCAGAATTTAAAGAGGTGTGTATTTTACAGCACCAGGATTAAAAGAGGTGAATATTCCAGCAGGTGTGAGACAGAGAAAGAGCCAGGATGGAAACTGCTGCTCCCAACGCTGTGTGCCCAGGCCAGCAGTGCCAGGATGCACCAGTGCCACTGCTCAGAGCTGGAAAACACCAAACACATCTCAAAACTGTGCAACAAACCCCCCTCCAGGCAGAGGGAGGCTTTCCCAAAGGCAGCAGGTGGCAAACAAGGTCCCAGCTGTGAGCTGGATTTTCCTGCTGTGTTTCCTGTTTTTCCCAGGGCTGTGTCAGAGGCTCAGGGATCAATCTGAGCCATTGATTGGTGTCACAGAGCCAAGCAGGACCGTGATTGTAACTCTGTGCTGCAGGGAACTGAGCTGCTGTGGGAGGAAACAGAGCAGCTGGGGCTGCCCCTGGATCCCTGGCAGTGCCCAAGGCCAGGCTGGACAGGGTTTGGAGCAGCCTGGGACAGTGGGAGGTGTCCCTGCCATGGCAGGGGTGGAGCTGGGTGGGCTTTAAGGTCCCTTCCAACCCAAACCATCCTGGGATTCTGCAATTGTGGTTTCAGAGAGCTTCCTTGGAGTTCCTGGCAGCTCTCAAGGAGTGCTGCTGGCCATGGCTCTGGAGGAGTTCAGGGAGAGCAGGAGCCAGCACGAGCAGCAGCACCCTCTGTGCAGCACCCATGGACCTCCTCGTGCATCTCCTGGTGTGCTGGAGGCTCCAGTGAGGAAAATGGAAAATCATTCCAACAGTTTTGTCAGGCCAAATTGTTAGAAAGGTGGGTTTAGACACCTTTAAATTAGGGTTAGAGCAGGATTAGACACTCAGAGTGAAAATAATCCATCCTCTGCCAGTCCATCCACAGGGAGAGCCTCTTCCTGCCTCCCTCCATCCCTCCATGTGCCTTCTCAGGGCAAGTGGCACAGAGGGGCCCAGGATCCCTGCAGCTTGTCCCCATTTATGTGGGACATCCCTCAGGAGGGGAAGGGAGAGCTGCAGTGCAGGGAGTGCTCCAGGGGACAAGATGTGTCCTTGGTGACAGCCCAGAGCTCTCCTGCCACGGGGCTGGAGCTGTCCTGGTATGGGGAGGGGAAAAAAGAGTTTTCAGATTTATCTGCTTCCAGCTGCTGGGTTCAGAGCCAGGAAACACTCCCAGAGCTGTGCTGGAANGATGTTTGTTAGTTCTTATCTCTGTTACAGTTTCACAAAGGGTGACTTCTACAGCACTTCACTCCAACAAACTAAAAATGGAGCCCTGTCTCTCTCTCTACAAGGCCTTTTAAGGATAAACTGTCCAATTAGGAAATGACACCTAAATTAATTTTAATTTTAATCCACTAACCAACCACCCATGGCCACAATGGAAACTTTTTTATCCAATTACACAAAACCACCCAAACCCATGGAGAAGAAGATGAAGAAGAAGGAGCAGCCTCTGCCCTACAACCTCAATTTTGCCTTATATATATTACTATATTCTAAACCCTTAAACTCTGAGTTTTCCACTCTGTGATGTCACACCCTTCTATTCAAACTCCACCCCCACAATCCCAGTTCTGTCATTCCATTCTGGAAGCTTCTCCATGCAGAAAAGAAGCAAAGATTCCTCAGAGAGCAGCACATCCCAGAGAGGCTCTCCTCCAGTTCCAGTAAAAAGCTGCAGCACTGAGCTCGGGCAGCCACAGGTGCTGGACTGCCACAGGCTGGAGCACACTGCTCACACAAATGCCAATATTTACCCAGGGCTGAGCAAATTCCTGCTCATCCCCAGGACCCCAGGAGCTCCCAGGACTCATCACAGACAGCACCAGGTTGTGGGATTGCAGGAGAAGGAGAAAGGGGTGACCCAGCAGGTTGTTCCCCAGGATGCAGGGTCCCCTCCAGGCCCTTTGCTTATCTCTCATCATGAACCTGTAAAATAACCCCAGGGGCCTGCCCAGACCCTGCACACAGCACAGGACAGACAAACACCTTCCCTGGAGCTGCTGCACCCCCAGGGGGTTTGGAGCCCTGTCCTATGGAGGGGTGTCACAGCTGAGACAGAGACAGCACAAAGCACCACACTCC